>VZTR01032175.1:165448-175940 GCA_013400775.1 Chaetops frenatus
CTGAAGAACTTCACTAGTGACTGGCCATCACATGGTTGTTAATCCATTCACCACCACTCTCTGGACTGGCCATCCAGCCAGTTTTTAACCCAGTGAAGTGTGTACCTGTCTTAGCCATGGATTACCAGCTTCTCCAAGAGGATGCTCTTGGAGATGGTATCAAAGGCTTTGATAAAGTCCAGGTAGAAAACATCCACAGCCTTCCCGTCACACACCAGACAGGTCACCTGGTCATAAGAGGAGATCAGGTGGGTCAGGCCAGACCTGTACCCTAAACCCACATGTCTGGGCCTGCTCCCCTGGTTGTCTTGTATGTATCATGTGATCACACTCAAGATAATCTGTTTCGTAGCCTTGCCACGTGCCAAGGTGAGGCTGACAAGCCTGTAGTTCCCTGAATCCTCCTTCCAACTCTTCCTGAGAATGGGCATCACACTGGTCAGCCTCCAGTCACCTGCAACCTTCCCAGTTAGGCAGAACTGAAGACAAATGATGGGCAGTGTCTTGGTGAGCTCTTCTGGCAGTTCCTCAGTACTCTCAGGTGCATCCCATCTGGCCCTATTGACTTGTGAGTGTTTAAGTGGCACAGCAGGCCATTAAATACTTCCTCCTATAATGCTCTCAGAGGATCTCAGTTACATTTTATGAACCTTGCCAGCAGGGCTTACTTTTCCATTGAGCATATAAGGCCCTGCTTGTCTTTGAAGGATGACTACAGAAAGGTTGACTTTCTGAATTTTTAATTTCTTACGTAAATATCTAAATGAATATCAATGTCTGCTGAAAATCTGGCTCCTTTTGTAAGATGTACTCAAGAGACTAGTATTTCTAACTATGTACTGAAAATTATTTTACATCTTCCTGCACAGAGGCAATTCTGATACTGCAGTAGTCATTTACTTGTTATTGTACTGGATTTTATTCAGGAGAACAAAAATTAAAACTAAAAAAAATGAAAAACTAAATTTTGACCATTATTAAAATAATAAGAACAAACATGAGTGTTTGTTCATGACCTCATGAATAATGAATTTTATTTAACCATCTTCCCTGAAGGGGAAAAGTCCTGCTGTCTCAACATACCAAGAAAATTGCCTTTTAATGATTGTTCTGGAATCCTAAGTATCATCATATTAAACTGCTGGAGGAAAAATGTGTTTATATTTAATTTATAAATCAATAGGTGCTTTTAATTGAGACTATCACTTGATCTAGATTTGCTCAAGAACACCACATAATTTGTTATTTTAAATTATTTTAGCAGTAAGCATTTAAAATTTAACCCCAAAATTTCTATGGAAAAGGTCACAATAACCCTTGACATTTAAAAATTTCCTTTAAAAGCATCAAGAGAAATAATCACACCCAGATTCTGGATTCCAAGATACCTAGAAATAGTTTCCTAAAAATGATAAAATAATGTAGGGAATGACAATAAATTTAGAAAGAAAACTGTAGAAAATCAACCAATCTTTGTGATGGCAGCTTAATGGGTACATACCTCTTATTTTGTAAACAATTTTATTCTGTTAACAAACTGATTTTGAAGTATCAAGTTCATTTACTAAAGAAGCACACCTAGCAGATGTATAAACAATGTTCCCTTCACCTTACTGGCAGCTGAAGGCATATATGGCTGGTCACTTTGAAAGCTTTGCTTGAGAAAGCGAAGGANCTCACCAGTGCTGAGTAGAGGGACAATCCCTGTCCTGGTCCTGCTGGCCACACTGCTGCTGATGCAGGCCAGGATGCCACTGGCCTTCTTGGCCACCTGGGCACACAGTGGCTCATGTTCAGCCGCTGTCAAACCTGGTTCTTGTCTGCTGGCAGCTCTCAGGCCACTCTGCCCCCAGCCTGTAGGGATGAATAGGGTTGCTATGACCAAAATGTAGGACTCTTCACTTTGCCTTATTGAAACTCACACCACTGACCTTGGCCCACTGAACTTGCCTGTCCAGATCCCTCTGCAGAGCCTTCCCAACTTCCAACAGATCAACAATTCCACCCAGCTTTGTGCTCTCTGCAAACTGATTGAGGGTGCACTTGGGCCCTTCACCCAGGTCACTGACAAAGATATTAAACAGGATTGGCCCCAATATTGGGTCCTGAAGAACTTCACTAGTGACTGGCCATCACATGGTTGTGAATCCATTCACCACCACTCTCTGGACTGGCCATCCAGCCAGTTTTTAACCCAGTGAAGTGTGTACCTGTCTTAGCCATGGATTACCAGCTTCTCCAAGAGGATGCTCTTGGAGATGGTATCAAAGGCTTTGATAAAGTCCAGGTAGAAAACATCCACAGCCTTCCCGTCACACACCAGACAGGTCACCTGGTCATAAGAGGAGATCAGGTGGGTCAGGCCAGACCTGTACCCTAAACCCACATGTCTGGGCCTGCTCCCCTGGTTGTCTTGTATGTATCATGTGATCACACTCAAGATAATCTGTTTCGTAGCCTTGCCACGTGCCAAGGTGAGGCTGACAAGCCTGTAGTTCCCTGAATCCTCCTTCCAACTCTTCCTGAGAATGGGCATCACACTGGTCAGCCTCCAGTCACCTGCAACCTTCCCAGTTAGGCAGAACTGAAGACAAATGATGGGCAGTGTCTTGGTGAGCTCTTCTGGCAGTTCCTCAGTACTCTCAGGTGCATCCCATCTGGCCCTATTGACTTGTGAGTGTTTAAGTGGCACAGCAGGCCATTAAATACTTCCTCCTATAATGCTCTCAGAGGATCTCAGTTACATTTTATGAACCTTGCCAGCAGGGCTTACTTTTCCATTGAGCATATAAGGCCCTGCTTGTCTTTGAAGGATGACTACAGAAAGGTTGACTTTCTGAATTTTTAATTTCTTACGTAAATATCTAAATGAATATCAATGTCTGCTGAAAATCTGGCTCCTTTTGTAAGATGTACTCAAGAGACTAGTATTTCTAACTATGTACTGAAAATTATTTTACATCTTCCTGCACAGAGGCAATTCTGATACTGCAGTAGTCATTTACTTGTTATTGTACTGGATTTTATTCAGGAGAACAAAAATTAAAACTAAAAAAAATGAAAAACTAAATTTTGACCATTATTAAAATAATAAGAACAAACATGAGTGTTTGTTCATGACCTCATGAATAATGAATTTTATTTAACCATCTTCCCTGAAGGGGAAAAGTCCTGCTGTCTCAACATACCAAGAAAATTGCCTTTTAATGATTGTTCTGGAATCCTAAGTATCATCATATTAAACTGCTGGAGGAAAAATGTGTTTATATTTAATTTATAAATCAATAGGTGCTTTTAATTGAGACTATCACTTGATCTAGATTTGCTCAAGAACACCACATAATTTGTTATTTTAAATTATTTTAGCAGTAAGCATTTAAAATTTAACCCCAAAATTTCTATGGAAAAGGTCACAATAACCCTTGACATTTAAAAATTTCCTTTAAAAGCATCAAGAGAAATAATCACACCCAGATTCTGGATTCCAAGATACCTAGAAATAGTTTCCTAAAAATGATAAAATAATGTAGGGAATGACAATAAATTTAGAAAGAAAACTGTAGAAAATCAACCAATCTTTGTGATGGCAGCTTAATGGGTACATACCTCTTATTTTGTAAACAATTTTATTCTGTTAACAAACTGATTTTGAAGTATCAAGTTCATTTACTAAAGAAGCACACCTAGCAGATGTATAAACAATGTTCCCTTCACCTTACTGGCAGCTGAAGGCATATATGGCTGGTCACTTTGAAAGCTTTGCTTGAGAAAGCGAAGGACTATTAATGCTGTAGGCAGAGTGAGATGCATTTAGGCAAGTGACAGAAATGCCTTCTAAAGTTAATTATGTTTGCTTTCCCCTCTCCCTTGGTGTTCATTACCTTTAAACGGAGCCACACATTGGCAGAAATAATTACCAGGCTGGTCAATACAGGTGGCTCCATTCTTGCAGGGAAATGAAGCACACTCATCTATATCTGTTTCACATCTTGCACCTTTAAAAAGATGAAAGATTTGAACACTTATTAAAAAAAAAAGTCAGGTGTCAATTTCTAATTCATTTGCACCACAAAAAATCTCAAGCAAGATTTTGTGAAGATAATCTAACATACATCAGCCAAATAAACAGCCACACTACTAATATCAGCATCCATTTAGTTCTTATCATCACAAACACATGCCAACTTATTTCTGAGCTGTTAAATGGTAACTATTCTTCCCTGCGTGTGTAAGCTTTGAAAGCCTTTTTAAATGCAGACTAATTTATCTCGTGCTATGTAGTTTACAGATGCAGTCAGTATTCCAGTTTGTTGGGATGCAAATTAAACATTAGACCAAGGCAGATAAAGAGAAATGAGAGTAAAACACAAGCAAATTAGTCAATAATGTCTTAATGGATGCTTTTGGGTTACCTGGCTGGGGAAAGCATTGCTTACTGTGGAAACGACTCACCAGTAAAACCAGGTAGGCAGATGCATTTATAGCCCCCAATAAGGTCTGTACATGATGCATTATGAAGACATGGAGAAGACTGACATTCATTTATATTTGCTTCACAAGTTGTACCTATGAATATAGAATCAAGGAAAGGGGAAAGAAATTACTCCATGGCACTTTTAGGTAAAGATCAACATTTATTTTAACTGAGTATAACTCACATACCAGAATCTATTTGACACCTGTTTTATATTCATATCTGGGTGTTTGTGACAGATGTTCATCTTCTGAATGTTTAAGTTGTTCACTAATTTTTCAAAAATATTAAAAGCACAGTCACCATATATTTTACTAAGGCTTAAAGCAAACAATTTTCTTATTATATAAATATAGAAGAACAGAAACCAAACCACAACAGAAACCACATTAAGTATAATACACTGCATTGCAGTGGCATCAGGGGAATATTTATTGTGTCCATGATAAGCCAATAGATGTACACCCAAAAAACTGTGAAAAAGAAATCTGTTATAGACAGAAGAAGAAAATTTATTCCAATCTAGACTGTAAAAAACCCACATAACTACTCGAAGTATAAAAATACTTTATTGCTAATATTTTTTAGTGAACTTAATTCTTTATCATTTGAAGAATAAATGAGAAATTGCATCAACTACATGATTTGGGAAGCTAAAAGCATTTAAAGAAATAAAAATGCAAGCGATAATTTTTCTGAATATATGAGTGGTAGAAATGTAATATTTTGCACTGGGACATTTGAATGATGTATTCATTTGTATTTTAATTATTAAATATCCATGATATTTAAAAAATGGTGCTTTAAAAAGAAAATGGATACACTTTAAATTTCTGATCTGAGCTGAAAGCATAGCTGCAGCTGTTAATGCATCCACTTATCCAAATGCTTAAATTTTTCATATAAATTGTACAAATATGCCAAAATCAAAACCTTTACAACACAGCTGGATTTTTTTTTCTCAATTTGAGTACATTAAAGCTTCAAAATATTTAAAAAGTTTGCAGAAAGTATCTCCTATATACAGAATTTCACTGAACCCCACAGATCCATTTTCAACAGCCAAGACACCAGTTAGAAAACACCTACTTCCATGCTGTCATGAAAACAAAATAGGCAATTTAGTCAAGATACACTTTTTCTAACTGACATGTTTATGACTTCAGAGGACACCCAGATATGAATACACGCATCTCATCTGATATGTTAAAAAAAAATTGGTGTAAAACTCTGAGTAGGTTTACAGAGTTATCATTCTGTGGGTTTTTATACCTTCAAATCCATCCTGACAGATGCAACTGAAGGCATTCAGGTGATCAAGACAAGTAGCTCCGTTGTGACAAGGGTCACTAAGACATTCATCCACTTCAATCTCACAGTTATGACCTGAAAACAAGTGAAGGATTCATTTCATTAGGAACACACCACTGGTGAATCATCAGTGCAGGCAGCAACAACAAAATGAAATAACTGAGCCTAGGTACAGGGAGTTTGTATCAATGAGCCATAAATTGTCTTTGGGGAGTTTATTTCTTGTTGATGAAAGGAAAGAGCAGAATGTAATGTTCAGCAAAGATTTTATAGAATCCTTTACAGATGTACTCAAAAACTTGCATATTTTCATATTTTAAGGGCAAGAAAGCCTTGAGTTTTCCTAAAACATCACAAAAGTGCAAATATGGTCTCCAAGAATAAAATATTAAAATAATAAAATATTTCTCTATCATATTATTTTTTCATTAATTTATGTATTTATGGGTTCATATTAAAGATCTCTATGGGAAATATTGGGAAGTGTTTTAATTATGGACAAATATTTTCATATTTAGAAAAAATTAAAAATCTGAGAGTTAGATACTGACATGTATTTGTAAATATGCAAAAAATATTGATGTTGATTTCTAGTTGTGAATGATTTATCTAATATTTTTTCTGACTTTAAATTCATTATTACTAATGCTTCAAGATAGATAAAGATCTTGATTGCTTCTGAGAGACTTTGAGGCTTTTAATTGACTTAATTGAAAAAGTATAGAAATACTAATCCACTAGTATGTAGATATAAGTATAATAATTTAAAAAAAAAGATCTTACCAAGGATTATCACAAGTAACATCATTAAATTTTACTTTATATTTTTATAAAAATAATAAAATAAACCAACCATAGAAAGAGGAGATAGCATTTCATCACATTAAAGAGACAAATACTATAGCTCTTAAATTACAGATTATTTCATCTATTTGGATGCCTATGTAAGGATCTAGAAAGGCAATTTAAGAGGTATGCAGTCTTCTCAAGATCTCAGTTCCTCTGGTTGTCTGTGTCCTCCTTGATTATTGAGAGATTTTTTAATGTCACCTTATTCCTGCTCTTGGAGCCCTGTCAATGTCCCTGGACTTAAACAGGATGGATCTGGGTAGCAGAGCTGATCTGCCACTCAGGTAATTCCTACTGCCCTTGATTACTTCCCCATATAGTTGATCAAAAATACCTGTGTATGCATCTAGAAATATATATATATATTTATATTGTAAAAAATACCATGTCAGTATGCTGACATAGCCAAACTAATTTTAATCTAGTCAGTCTAATGATAATTGCCTGCAGAGTAGATGCAAACATGAGTAGTTAAACCTGGCCTGGATCTTGGATGAGTGTTTGGCAGTTGAGACCCTTGTTACTGCAGCCTTACTATTACAGAGAGCACAAAGGAGATAAATTAAGGCCAACTTGCATATGGCTTGAAGTTCAAATCACATCAGTGTAAGATAGACACCATGTCTAAAATAGTATAAAGAGTAATTGGAGTGGAAATAGTCCCTTGTAGTCAGTATTTTTTACAGCTGAATACTCTTACTCAGCCAAGTACTTTTGTGTGCCAGGAAAAAAGTTTTTTTTGTCTGAATCAGAGGAACATTGCTAAATTATCTATTGCTACTTTTGAACAAACTTCTTTTCTCTTGTTTAGGATTAACTGAAACATGTTAAACAACACTTCTAGGAACTCACCTATAAAACCAGGTGCACAGAAACAGAGATAGCCACCCACTATGTCTTTACAGATGCTGGAAGCTCCACATGGTTGTGATAAGCAGGCAGCAACATCTGCTTCACATAACTCACCAGTAAAACCTATTGAGAAATAGAGCAACAGAAGACTTAGGAAATTTTTTACATTTAGTCTGAGAAAACAGACAAGTGACAGACCAATTAAATGTGTATTTTTCTTATATTTTACAACTTATTTAGCATAGGGTAAAATATTCCAGTTTCTTTGAAGGTTTCCGTATCATATACAGAACAACTCTAAAAAAGTTATAATGGTAAAGTCAATGATAAAGCTGTACTTGCAATTAGAATAAAAACCATTCAAAATACAATGGGCCTTCAAGAAAATTCGAGAGAATGTCAAATTTTTTGAGTGGTTTTATGGAAATATTGGTATTTCTATTGATAGATACATCAGTAAGCACATGGTTGATAACAGACCTCTCATTTTTAGTATGGTGTTCTGTCACCACACTAAGAAAGCATCCTATGTTTCTAAACAAACAAATAAAAAATGTCCAAAACATTCTGTTATAAAGCAGGTATTACAAGGACAGATTTGGCAGCATATTGATATTGAGTTTTTGAACCAGTTAACTTATAGTTAATGAGAAACCTAATCTTGTGAAAATTGAGCACCTCTGTATCCTATTGAGTGGTACATATGCACAAAATTTAAAAAATAAATTTCAAAGACAAAATATTAACCTACATTTTACATTTCAGGTTTATTGGTGATGGCACAGTGTTTTAAGACACTATGCATCAAGGAAATAATAATTTTCATTGATGACTACACTTTTATTTTTGAAAATATACAATAAAGAGTTGCAAGTAAATATTCTTTGCTTGACTGATTTTTTTTTTCAAACCAAATAAATCTATTTAACTAAGGGATATAAAGCCGTTGAAAAATGAGTCTGTGTATGTGGAGATAGTATCTAAATGTTGAATATAAACAGAAAGTTTCAAATTTTAGACATTTTGGTTTGGTCATAAAAACTTAGTGAGCTAAAGCATAGCAAGCACAGTTTTCTGTCTCTTATTAGCTGCGAAATTAAAAAATTTCTAAATGAAGATCAAAATAGACTGGACCAATTTATTATAATTTCACAAGTGCAGCACGAAAAGCCACTAAAGACTTAAACCAGAGATTTGGTTCAGTGAGTTAAATATAATTAATCCCAGTGTCTTACAAACTTAGATACCAAGTCTGGCTGAAGATCTGAGCTTCACATTTAATTTAAAAATATATTTATGAAGTAATGCCATGCTTCAGTAGCATAGGTATAGTCATGACAGACTCCAGTGTGCCATTGAGTTGCCCCATATCTGACACTGTATACAAAAAGGAAAACTCTTTGGTCAAACATATTCAAATAAATTTGTATTCCTACAGTATACTGTGATAGCTTTAAAAACTAAACATAACCTAGTTTTAATACTGTTTATTAAGTGTAGTTTTGTATAATAAATAATTACAAATTTTCAAAAGTTCAGTACCACTAGGACATAGTCTTTAAACTAAAGGAAATATAAACCATGTTCTTAAGGCATGACTGAAGACCTCCTGATCTGGAAGATTTTTTAACTTTTGAACATCTTGTTACATGAGGGAAGATAGCAACTTCTGACCATCAGGGTAAATTGCTGGAACATGCTGCACTTTACAAATTCTGGCTTGTTAAACAACCCTTCGAGGCTTAAATACAAGGCAATGCATATTAAAACTGCCCTACACGTGCAGTCATTTTCGTTTCTAAAGCAGTAGGTGCAGAGAGGTGTTTTTAAGCTATGTTTCAATTCCATCCTAAACAACAGCTGTGCAACATTCTTGCACAGCTGAAGTTTTCCTCTTTGTTGATTGCCATTAAAAATTTAAGTCTCTCATGTTTGCCTTTGTAAACAGCTCTTAACATCTGCATAATGGAGTATAGCATAAAACTAATATAAAAAAATTATGATAAAGAAGTAAAATGGAAAAATTGATCAATGATGGTAACAGCTATACACAGATATATCTATAGCTGTTGCATGTCATTATTTGACTTTCATCTAAGTAGAGACAATGAACATAGAAAAGCTAAGAGGCTTTTCCTTGATGAAAGAAAAATTATTATTTATAATAACTTTATAGACTTGGAATAAAGGTCTTAACCTATGTAGTCTTTTATTTATGTGTTTTGTTTTATTATTGAAGTATCACAGCACAAATTATTGGGCTCTGAGCAATCTGATCTACTTTAAAAAGTCACTATACTAAGCTGAAGAACAAAAGGTAGTGGTTTCAGGGCTCAATTTTAATATTAAGCATCTGGCTAAGGTTTCTCATCGAAACAGATTCAGTACTTAAAAATATATTATTTCCTACAAAATGGATTGAGCAAGTTTTGATTTATTTTTCTGCTACAAATATACAAAAGGTAGTTCATAAGTTTGGATAAGGAAAATTTAGCAACACAAGATTTAAATTTTTTTTTTTCAAAAATGCCACATTTACATTCTTGAGATATTTCATTTTGAAAAACCCAAATGCCTCATGACAAAAGTGATTTTTACTAGCCAGATTGTGACACCTAATCTCTCCAGGGAGATCACTGAATTGTGATCCATTCTGACATAGTCCAGCCACACAGTGATTTATGGCAATTTCACTACAGGGCTCCTTATATTCTGGATGGCAGGTACATCTGAAACTATTAACTGAAACCTCACATTAAGCATTATTGTCACAGCCAGCAGGATTTGATGTGCATTCATTCACTCTTTTTGAACAAATTATATTTCTGGGCAAAAATTTATATGGTTCTTGTTAAAATTACATCTGAGAAAAGAAAAGAAAGAAAAGAAAAGAAAAGAAAAGAAAAGAAAAGAAAAGAAAAGAAAAGAAAAGAAAAGAAAAGAAAAGAAAAGAAAAGAAAAGAAAAGAAAAGAAAAGAAAAGAAAAGAAAAGAAAAGAAAAGAAAA
>VZTR01032175.1:177486-202698 GCA_013400775.1 Chaetops frenatus
CCCCCCCCACCCCCCCCCCAGATATGTACCAAAGAGAGAGATAAAGTGCCTTTGACAGGTACCTAGCATCCAGCCAGGGTCAGCCCACCACAACATGCAGGGAAAACAAATCATGCTCTTGCTTTAGACAATACAAGAAGAAAGTGTTTTATTGTGACCATCTCCTCTAATAAATGCATGTGATCTTTGTATTGAAGTAACCAGTCACAACTACAAGAGACACAGCAGAAGATGCAATTTGCTCAGTTTTATCCTTCTTACATATATGGTGTCTGCAACTCAGAGAACAAAACCCATTAACTCTTGGTAAAGACAATTCAAACTTCAGCAATTAGATTAGAATAACAGAGCTGTCCTCTAAAAGTTTTAAAATTTCATGTTCCGGAAGGTAAGAGACTGAGAAATCATAGCAATGCAACTTTACGACAGTCTTTGTGTTCTCTAAAGACTGCTCATTTTCACAAGCAGACTTTTGGATCTAACAATAGCAGCAATCTGAAAAATTCAGATTGTTCTATTCTTGTGAAAAAATCAGCTGCTTTATTTCTCAGTATAGCTTGAGAAAAAGTCAAAATTTGTGTTCATGTACACATAGTCTGAAAGAAAGTTAAACAAGTTGTATGACTCTACTTTCATGAGTACTTAGGGTGTTTGTTCATCAGTTTTTTTCCTACAAATGTCAGTCCTGCAATAAATAAAGAAACAAATACTCTAAGGCAAAAGAATTTCAAAATTTGCAACTCGATTTTCTGTCATGAGCTTTGAAGTATTTCAAGTGTTTTAGATCTTTTGCAAAGTTTTTCAAACTAAGTAATAAGTGAAAAAAAAAAAATAAAGCTTCTAGGCCAAAAGTCTTTTTTTATCCTATCGTGTCACCATTTTCTGATAAATAATGTTTCATTGGATATTCCTCAAAAAAGCTCTACTGGCAGCTGAAAAGAAGGTTGGTACAAGTTGGTTTGAATTTTGTGTTACAATTTTCTGCTTGGAAGACTGAAAAAGTATTTTTTCAGCAAAAACTTCTGTGTCTCATTTAAGCTTAATTCAGTCTGGAAAGGAACTTAAAAGAGCAGTCAGTCCACCTTCTGCTTACCACTAACTCAATCTGGTATCTAAAAATATGTGTGTCTTTTAAAACATTCTTGATCTCCCAGAAGTACTGCCTCAGCCACATTAGGTTATTTGCTGTGAAAACTAATATGACAATGATGGCAAGCCCATGTCCCTGACACAGGCAACAAAGGTGATTTCATACAGTCTACCAATGGATTTACTCTAAGATCAATTCTGATACAGGCAGTTTCCAGGGGACAGGCAGAGCTTACAGAGCCAGAATCATACCCTGTATGAACCTGAATCCACAGCCCCCTTCTCACCCTCTTCTAGGCTTTTACTAAGCAATTACTGTTGGCCAGTTTGTCCTAGTCACCTCTGTGCTGAAGCAGATATTCTTGGCACAAGCACATTAACTTCCCTTCACTGATATATTTCCAGGATCTGCTCAGCCCTGGAGATTAATTTTTAACTACTCATGCTTCAGTTATGCTCCAACACAGGAGAGTTAAAGGGCATTGTTATTTCCATTGCATGAATGCAGTCCATCATGGAATCACTGTGTACCCAAACGTGAGTTATCTGACATACTTAAAAATTTTTAAATTGTCAAATTAAATTGAGTTCTTTAGAGGTGAGAGACAAGCTGTTCTCTAAGAGTATGGTCACTACTTTTTGAACCCCAGTGCTTTCTGATAATAATCTTCATTCACCAGTGAACTCCAGCATTGTGGATAATAACATAATATTTTCAATGCGTCATGATCAAAATTTGAATACCCACAGCTCCATATAGAGGCACAAAACCCTTTGGAGCAATAAATACTGATAGCCTTTATGAGATAGGTAATGGTTACCAATACACATTCCAGCACTGACTCTGCAGAGTATATGTCTTAATACCATATTTTAAAGTACTGTTTTCAGATAGATTTAATTTAATAAATTTAATCAAATTTTATTATCCATATAGGTCATGTGACAGCAAAGCAGGCAGGGCACAACTCACTGAGAAGCAATACAGCACCCAAAAGAGAAAAGCTGAGCAGGTCCATTGCTGATAAGCAGGTCTAGCACAGCACAGTGACAACCAGACAACCTGCAGTGACAAACTAGGTCTGAGAAGAAGCCTGGGTGTCAAAGCCAGCAAGGCAAGATCAGACTGGCAGGAGCCTGCTGGTACAGTCTGGTGTATGGCAGGGAGCTACACCACTTCTTGCACAAACAGAACTCTTGAAGAGATATCTGAGGGTGGAGATTTCTTTTTCAACAACACCAGTACATGGCTCAATTCCATTCAGCCTGAAATCTCTGGATGTGTTTTCACAAATTGCTGCCTGGTTGCTTCCAATTTTCTATGAATTTGTTTATGACTGCCAAAGAGGACTCATCATTGCTTGGCTGAACCTTTCTTTTCCAAAACATCTCTAGAATTTTTGCCTGTCTCTCTCCCAGATTGGTGCCATTTGCACATTCAGCCACAATATTCCTAATTCAATAATCAAGGTCATTGATAAGGAACATTAATGAAGAGCATTAGTGGACCCAAAATACTTCCAGTGATGTTCTTTTCCACTCTGAATCCCTATCACCTTTTACTACTTCTTTTCTAGTGAGTTATGTGTTGTCCAGAGGTGTTTTCACTGAGACAGTGTTCCCTTGGTTTCCTTATAAGAATGATGATGTGCTCAAGATATATAGAACCTCCTTCCTTATCCCAAAAGTTTATTACCACCTCACAACAGAAATTGCAACAGTTTCACACATTTTGCTCTTGAGAAATTCATGTTACCTAGGGACTGTCATATTTTTCTTGGCTTCAGATGTTTATAAATAGTTCAACTTCACATTTTCTTTAGTATTTTTTTTAAGAATTCAAGTTAGACCTGAAAGTTCTATACTTCACTTCCGCTCTTTCCTACCTTTCTGTAACTTAAATCTCTAAAATTGCACTGAATCCTTTCTAAATGCTACAGCTGAAGTTGTAGGCAAACAAACAGATCTTACAGTATGCATTTTCATTTGAACACCCTAGGTTCTTCTGTGACTGACTAAATCTTGAAGAAGATTATTTTGGGAGTTATAGAAAAACCTAAAACACAACACAGTATCAGTCACAGCTTCATGAGGGGAAAGTCCTGCTTATCAAACACCATTTCCTTTTAGGACAAGGTAAACCACTTTTATTCAGGGAAGCCAATTGATGTAATATTTCTGGATTTCAGTAAAGCTTTTCATACTGTTTCTCCCAGAATACTTCTGGACAAAATATCCAGTACACAGATGGATAAACCCATCATGTGATAAGTGAGCAACTGTCTCACAGGTTGGATCCAAAGGGTTATAGTGAATGGAGAGACATCAGACTGGTGACCTGCCACTGGTGGGGTTCCACAGGGCTCCACCCTCGCCTCTGTGCTCTTCAACATCTTCAGAAATTACTTGGACACAGAACTTAAAGGAATTCTAAGTAAGTTTGCCAATAATACTAAACTGGGAGGAACTGTTGACTCCCTCGAAGGTAGGTAGGCCCTGCAGAGAGATTTAGACAAATTAGAGATGGGCAAACACTGTCCACATAAAGTTCAGCCCAGGAAAATGTCAGATTCTGCACCTGGGCTGGGCAGCCCTGGATGAATGTACAGACTGGGGAATGAGATGCTGGAAAGCAGCATTGTGGAAAGGACTTGGGGTCCTGGTTGACAGAAAGCTGAACGTGAGCCAGAAGTGCCCTGGCAGCCAGGAGGGCCAGTCCTGTCCTGGGAGCATCAGGCCCAGCATCACCAGCCAGGCAAGGGAGGGGATTGTCCTGCTCTGCTCTGCACTGGGGCAGCCTCACCTTGAGGTGAGGTGCTGGGGGCAGTTTTGGGTGCCACAATGTAAGAAAGATATTAAAAAGTGTCCAAAGGAGGGCAACGAAGATATTGAAGGGACTTGAAAGGAAGTTGTATGAGGAGTGGCTGAGGTCACTTGGTCTGTTCAGACCTTTGGTTTTTAACGGTTCTTCTTCTATTCTTGAATATAGAGCAAAGCAGCAGAAGTTCTGATCTAGAAAGTTATTTTAAAAGGAGCAAATTTGACCTTTCTATACGTTTTTTCCTGTTCATTCTCCCCTGTCTAGAAGTTCTTTCTGCCAGTGAGGGCTAATGAGTGCACCACATCTCTTTTAGCTGCTTGACTTCAATGACCATTTCTACTGCTTTGGACAAGATAAACCTTATGCCATGCAATTTAATAAGAAGATGTAGAGCAACTATTGCTCTAAAGTGTTTTTCTTTAAATAAAACCCTTTAAACCTAGGCAAAGGGCCACAAGGGCTAGATACATCTTCCAATTCTGTAAGAATATTTTTGTCAGTTCCACTAAAAGATGGATTAGAACTAGAGAAAAAGGCTTAAGAAGAAACAGAGACATACTCTACACATCTTACAGAAATACACCAAAAGACTTACAGTTATAACAACAGAAGTTTGATTATTGTACCACAGAAGACAGCTTCAAAATCTCTCTTATTTATACTAAGAAAACACAGAATAAATTTTTATTCTGACTGTGCATTCTGGCTTGAAATATGTCAGAATATCTTACAATTTTGTGGTACGATGCATTAAAACAGCATCTAATAATGTTTTACAACTGCAGAATAAAATAACTGCAAGAGTAGAAAGAAATCCAAAAACCTTATGAAATAATATCTGTCATCCATTTTAATTTTCCCATGAGGACTGTGAAGTTGCCAGTGTTTGCTGCTACTTTTGGGATATGTCAAGATCTGCTGAGAAGGTGATATGTATTGTATAACATAACTTGATTGGTTTTAGGAATAGGCAATTTATTACCCTTTCCTATATAACATAATCCTGTAATTGATATGCAAATTCTGTGGCATTTATAATTCCCTTATGTATAATGAAAAATGAGAGTGAGAAATTGCTTAATTGACATAGTTTAGACCAGCTAGAATTGGGGCAAAAGCATTGCTGCTAGCAGATCAATAGCAAAAAACCTCCAACAAAGAAAAGCAATGACAAAAATATAAACAACAATAGCAATAATTAATATGAATTACCTAACTTCTGAATTACACAGATTTTCAGCTTACACCTCTGAAAAAAAATCAGTGGAATATGAAGCTCCCAGTAAAATCAGCACAAGCAGTGGGCAATGTTGTTATTCTTCCTCAGTTACATCTCAGAGGTATTGCACGCTTTCAGATTTCGTATGTCAAGAATAAGGAGATAAGAGGATGAGCTGCCCCCCATTGTGTAATACAATAGTGGATTAAATAAAGAGTCCTTCTTTTCAATATTCTTTTTTTAAGAGATGAATTAATTTTGTACAGAAAGTAAGTTCAATGACTTTATTAAAAAGAGAATGGTTTCTGAAGTGTCACATAATGCACTTCCTCAGGACTGTAAGAATTTTTAAAGTAGAATTTAGGAAGACAAATATGAAAATAAAAACAAATATACATTATCTTGCTGTTCATATAATTCCTAGTATTAAGATTGACAGGCAGCACACAAGTAAATCTGGGGCTGAATTATTTCTTAGAATTTGCTGATAAGAAATCTGTTGGACAGAGAGAAAGTACATAGACATTCCCTGTCATCTATCACATATTTTCTAGTCTGTCTTTTTTAAATTCTAAATATATATAAATATGAGATACAAATATGATCCTTCATTTCTCATCTGATTAGAACACCACATACTGCTAGAAAAGCTGGGGGGCAAAAAAAACGAAGGTTTGCTTCTAGTAACAGGTAAGAAAAGGGAAAAAATTTATGATTAAACCACATAAAGCAACAGCAGTAGACTTTGCTAAAGGTCTGGTAAGGCAGTTCTCTTACCTGTCAGGAATTTTATACAGTATTTTTACTCCTTACTAATGCAAGTAGAGCCATAGAATATGAAAACTGAACAAATGTTAATTATTTTTCAGTACCTTTTGGGACCAGAAGATTAGTTGGAAAGTGAGTTGTCAAAGAAAGAAGTTTTTTAGAGAAGGGTGGAAAAGCATAAAGACAGAAAATATAGATGAAGAATTAAATGAGTGAAAATTCATAAGAAAAAGAATAAACATTGTCAAAAAGAAAGACTCTTTATATTTCTTTAAAAATGTCAGTACAATAAAGATTTTTTTAGTTTTGGCTATAAAAATACAGTTCTGAGTTGTTGTTTTTTTTTTTCTAAATCAGAGATTGTTGAGCAACATAGCAGATCATAATACAAAAATCTTTATATCCTTTATTGGAAATCTGAATATATTTAGAAATATGGTGGAAAAATAACCTATTCATTATCTAATTTTCAGAAATAGAAGTTTTGGAATAAATAATTTTTAAACATATAAAGCAAACATATAAAAATTATAGTTAGTAGGCATCACGTACGAACATCAGGAAAATTTGATTATCACTTTAAATTCTCCACAAAAATGTATGATTTTAAGCCTATTGACCAAACTTTTAGGTGTCTATAACAGTTTTCTGGAATGTGATGCCAGAAAACAAATGTTATTTTCCTTACTAATGTCAGAAATGGAAAAAGATAGAGAGGAGCCAGATACTACATCATTGTAAATCTTAATAATTTCTTATTAAATATCAATGGGCTCATTCTGTAACCAAGAGGCACTTAACCTAGGGGACACTTTCCAATAATGTATCAGAAAAGAAGAAAAATACAGATATATCAAATTTAAAAAGCAGCAAATTAAAAATTAGTCACAATTGGCAAATTAAATCCTTTATAAAAGAATATAGCTTTGGTGAATTGTGAACCACAACTATGATGGTTTTAACAGGTCTTTAAAATAGCTCTCTAGTATCAAGTAATCATTCCTTTCCATCCTGTTACTGCCATTGCAGTACTTTTAGAAATGAATAGACTCAAGGTGAAGGCTGTCACAGAGACATTTCCTTACCTGGGGGATTTGTAATAGGTTATTACAGTATTCCTCAAGATATCACTCTTTTTTGTCTGTTTTTGGTAACAGTAACTCAATGTCTTATTAGACACTTTGAAATAAATAGTATTGTTTTTATAAGAAAAATGTCAAATTTTTAAGTCATATTCTAGGGTTGGTGGATTGAATTGACATTACAAATGAGCTATTAATCAATTTTCTTCCCTGTATTTTTAGCCCCATAAATGACAGCACATTTTTTAAAAAATGAAAGGATGTCAGCAATTTTTTCTTGTTCTATTGCAGGAAAATTTCATTTACCACTGGCATGAGGCACTATAGAGAAAAATAGGAACACAGGTAGAAAATTGGAATTACAAAAACAATCTTATAATGCTATTATGCCTAATAAGGTATCTTTTTAAAATATCAAGAAATTTGCCAAGTGGTTGCTTTACCATGTTTAATTTCTCTTTCTTCATCACAGCCTGCCCTAAAGGTCTTGTAAGAGAATTTTAATGAGCTATTCAACGAGTGTTGCTCTTTTCAATTGTCCTTTCCTGCTTCCTATTTTCATATGATACTTTTGGATTCCACCTTTTCCTTCTCCTACACTTGGTTGCAAATACATATACATAGTATGTGTTTATCTGTAATGAATGGTTTTCAGTGCCATTGTGTGAATTTTCTTCCTTCTTCATTTATTTATTTTCATCTATTAAAACTGTAATTAAAAGGTATATCTATTTCAAGAATTTTTTAATCATTGTACCTTGTTTTACATCTTTTTAATTTATCAAAATTTTATATATTTCAGTCTTTTAATGCAAAAGCTCACTAAATGTTTATTTATCTAAGAGTTATATAATGAAATCTCATTGAAATAGAAATTGCAGTGTTTTATTTGCGCTATTATGTCCAACTTATAACAAATAAAGACTAGGTTTAAAAGTTTAAATCTTACTGTGCTTCTGGAGACGTTTTGAACAAATAGAAGGTATAGATGCCAGTGTATTACAGAATACACCATTGTGCCTTACATCATAGTGCACACTTTGAATACACAATGTCTGAGCAATTACGTGACCACTGTGGGAATGAGCTATTGTGCACTTTTTCAGCAGCATTTTTATTTACATAAATCTCAAAGACTTTCATTTGTGTGAAACATGTATATTAAGGTTAGTATTACAACTTAAAACATGTATAGCAACTTTGTCAAAAAATATGTAATTACAAATGAGGAAACTTAAAATTTCTCTGCATTATCTTCTTGCTTTTCTGGTGAAAATAATGAAAGTAGAAAGAGGTATGTATATCTCAAATTTTGATTTACATAGCAAATTGGAAAGGCAAAAGTTAGAAAACTGATGAGTCATGATAAGGAAAAATTAGTGAGTTACAAAAAAAGATATAAAATGCACCAAGTAATGCAAAGGCAGTCACTTCCCCCATGGCCATATGTTTTCTAACAACAGCTACTTTAGAAAATTCTTTCCAGGCTTTTATGGCTGACTATATTATTGCAAATGGAAAAGAATATCTCTTTGGTCCATTGGAGTCAGCTGTCCCAGCTCTGTACACTCCCAGCTTTTTGTCCACTCCAGCCTAATCACTGTCAGGGCAAAATGAGAATCAGAGATGGCCATGATGCTGTGCAAGCACGGCTCAGCAATGACCAAAACATTCCTTAGTTAGCAACATGGCTGTGGTCACAAATCTGAAACACACCACTGTAACAACTTCTGTGAAGAGGATTAGTTCTATCTCAACCAGATCCTGTACGTAGATACAATCAATTCTTTGTTTGGGGGGAATAACCATTAAACATTCATTTTCTTGTGTATTATCCAGTCTTCCTCTTCTGATAATGAGAAGATCAGGTGCTTTTTTCCAGAGTTAAAAAGCAAAGAATGGCCTTGGAAGATTATTTTTTCTGCTTCATGATGTTGAAAATATTGTAGAATGCTTCTGAATTCTTTATAAAAGAGAGCCCCAACTTGTGCCAATTTTAGAACTGTTGCCTTTTTCTGCTAGGTATTTTATGAATAAACTGTTACACTTAATGTAAAAAACAGTTGAAGTTTCACTAATATTGTAAAGGGCTCCTTGAAAAAATGAAGCAAACAATCAGACCTTCAGTAGTAACGAATGACTGGACATGATCAAGAACACCTCTATTAGAGAAATACCTTAATACACTAAGAATCTCAAAACTGCAGAAGAATTACTGGGGTGACTAAAATATATATTTAGCATTTCATAGATATCAGAGAAAATAAAAAAAAAAAAAGGTGTATGGATGAGCTATAAACTTTTGGGAAGGACCCCTAATAATGTTCCCTGTCACTCACTGTCTCCAGATACTGCTTTTGCAAGGGTCAGTAAAAATGGCAGGTCCTGGAGGCCCCATCCACATAACCTCTGCTTCTCCAATGTCTCTGACTTTACGCCGCCTCAGCCTTCATCCTCGATAAAGAGTCAACACATATGTCATGGATGTGACTGCTTACAGAAGCATCAGTATTAGGACTTTGCAAAAGAGACAATGTCATGCAAATATATTGACCTCTATTTCCCTAAAATATTGGTTCTACTATCTACTGCTACCAGCAGTTCTGTACTATTTGCTATAATAATGTTCCAAGTATCTTCTGTGCCAATCTGCTGAACAAACTTTATACAGCTGATTGGATGGACTTGTTTGAAAGTATGCTATCCAAGTACAAGTTAGGATATTAGGTAGAAGAAAAACATGATTTACAAACTGTATAAGTTAATTGTGACTTGGAGCAATAAATCGATATTTAGAATTTTAAGCTACACATCAGGTAGTCTTTTTGGCAAGCAGAGCAACAGCTTCATGTGAAAAATGCTGCACTTTCTGATCAAGCAACTTTGAAATCAAAGCAAAAAATATAATTACAAATTCTGTGTTAAGGATCATTGTGCAGCAGCAGTGTGAAGAGCAGAATGATTTTGTAAACTTTTTCCATCTGTAATC
Source organism: Chaetops frenatus (assembly GCA_013400775.1). Lineage (NCBI taxonomy): Eukaryota > Metazoa > Chordata > Aves > Passeriformes > Picathartidae > Chaetops > Chaetops frenatus. The sequence continues at coordinate 187,455 of VZTR01032175.1, forward strand.
TTGATGATTCACTTTATTTTTGAGTCACAGCATGCAATAGTTTTTCTAAGGTCTCTTCCTGGAGTAAAAACTTCCATGTATAAGCATCTACTTCATAACAAGGGTTGCCAGAAAGGTTTGAAGAAAGTACAGTCTTATTTCATGGTACACTAAACTTTAATAACAGCAACACCTTCCAAAAAGGAAGAATTTGATTTACAATTTCTCTGTGTGCATGTTTACTCTTAATCAGAAGAACTGCTCCTTTGATTCAGTGTATTAAGTTGAACAAAAATTGATTTTAGGTTGAATCAATCAACTGATAGGATTTTCTGCTTCAAAATCAGTCTCCTTTAGCAATCATGCTAATCATCCAGTAATCCCATTTAAAAAAAAAAAAAAAATCCCCAAAGAAATATTTATGTATTCCATTAAGTATAGCAGGGATAATACATCACTGAGGCATAAACAGGGATGGGAAACAAGCTGTGTAGTAGACATAATGTTTTATAAAAGAAAAAAAGATGTGTGTCCAGCCTAGAACTGTCTGAGAGCAGAAAAAGAGAGACTATATATGGAGAGATTATTAGTTTAGTAACTTCCAGCAGTCTGTTCCCTTTGAAACCTCCAAGCATTCAGGTGTTTTAAAAAGTCTAAGGATTCTTTAGTATTGGCTTACAGGCTTTTTGGTTGTGTACTTGTCTAATCCTTTACCAAACCTTCCAAATAAATTCTCTAGTTATATCACATTCAGTGGTATTAAATAGAGAAATGCAATGTCATCTGTTAAAAGTTATTTTGTGTTTCTAAACTTTCCTCATGCTTGTCTTCTACAAACTTAAAGGATTTTCACTGTTCCATAAGGAACTTACCATAGTACACTGAGACATTTTGATGCCTTTCTGAATATATTGTAAAAATCGAGCATCTTGTAGATTAAAATTTCCTTATATATCACATAAATATCACTTGTGGAGATGTTATAAATTTTAAAAAGAGGTTCCTCACTTCTTCCTCAAACTGTGCTTCTCTACTTGACCATTTCAAGGCATGGTTTCCAGATGACAGGCTACTGTTCTCATAAACTATAGACCTTGTTTTTCACTTTGTTTCCCCCTTTTTAAAATTTACAAAGGTAACCATTTTCTGGTGGAAGCATAAATTAATACTCATTAAAAAATGATAATGTATAAATTCTTGAATATTCGTAAAAAATCTGGCTTTGGAAAAACATTGCATATAAACAAAAAATTTTATTCTTCCCAGCCACAAGCTTGATAAAATGTAACACCATAATTAAGATTATGCAGAACTTTTTTAATCTAGCCAAAATGCTTATAGCCTTAACGAATTTGTGTAGGTATGATTAGTTCAATTCAAATTCACCTGAAACTATTGCATTTATAAAATAAAATTGTGCAAAGATTCCTTATTTAGTAATAGAATCACAGGGAAACTTAAGTTGGAAAGTCTTGAGGCCACCTAGTCTAAGACTCACGCATAGTAATCTCAGCTAGATCAGGTAGCTAAGGGAACTGTCCTGTCAATATTCAAATATGATTCCATAGATGGGGATACCACAAGCTTTCCAGAATATATATTCCAGTAGTTAACCACCTTCACAGTGCTGTTGGTTTTAGGCTTTTTTTTCACCTTAATGTTGAATTTTCCTGTATTCTGACTTGTGCCCATTGATTCTTGTCCCAATGGAATTTTGACCACTAAGAAAAACCTTGTTCCATCTTCCCTGTATCCTCCCAGAAGGCTGTAGTAAACCTCAATAAATGCTCTCAGACTTTTCTTCAGGGTCAACTGGTCCAATTACTTCAGTATCTCTTTGTACATCATGCTCTTCATTTTCATGTCCCTTTGCTAGATTTGCCTCAGCAAGGCAATGTCCTTCTTTTAGCAGAGATTGCAGAACTTAGATTCAATAATTCAGATACAGTTTCACAAGTCTGTAGCAGGGCATCTCACCCCTCACAAGAATGTATCTGTTATTTGTAAACTGGTCAGGAAACTCAAGCAGGACAAGCCGTCTTGCAGTGAGTTATTTTGGTGCCCTGGGGTTAACCCTGGTCTGGCATCTCTCAACTGCCAATGGACATCTTACTCTTGAAGTGAGATCTGGGAAGACAAGCCAGATTTTTGTCTGACCTTTTGATACCTCCTTTTATGACCATAAAAGCATTGCTAAACTTTCACATAGCAGAAACCTGTACATTTTCCTGGAACTGTGTGGACTTTCTCCTGTAAATAGGGATGCTTTACTGTTGCTCCCCAGGGATTAAGCAAAGGAATATGTGCACATTATTGTCATTTCAGTGGTAAGTTACATCCGACTCCTAATCAATGCTGTTTCTTTTTCTAGCTTTAATGTAGGTCCCTTGATATAGTGCACTGTTTTATGTTATGCTGTAATCTGCTAGTAGTTCTTTAGGTTTATGCTGTGTAGTAAGTAATTCTGATTAAGATCTTTCATGTGTTGTCTCTGTAGCCCTTCAGCTCCTGAAATCTGGCCATGCAAACCCAGAATGGTTGAAGTCCTCCATGGGACTAGGATTTGTGAATATGAGGCTCCTCACATCTCTCTGCAGAGGGCCTCAACCACTCCGACTCCCTGGTGGTACAGCCTGTACCAGACTCTCACTGAAATGTCACCTGTCCCTGCCCTTGCTTTAATCCTGACCCATAAACTCTTAGTTGACCCCTCATCCATCTCCAGGCAAAGCCCCGTGCAGTCCAGCTGGACATTGATGTAGAGTGCAAACACCGCCTCCTCATCTGCCTTGTCTGTCCTTCCTAAAAAGCTGTATCCTGCCACTGCAACACTTCAGTCATAGGAGCCATCCCACTGTGTTCCTGTGATGGCAATAATATCATAGCCATGCAGGAATGCACGCATCTCCACCTCCTCTTGTGTATTTCCCATGCTGCATGCATTTGCAGAGAGCCATTTAAATTGGGCTCCTGATAAAGCAAATTTATTAGCTGAAATTCCTTTGTGCTGTCCTTCAGGTGCTCTATTGCCTTTCTGCAATCCTAAATACTGTCTAAATCATTGCTTTTCATCATGCATTTTGCAGATGTGTAAATTCTTCATAAGGACTGTATCTAACAAGTGTTCAAAGTAGTAATAGAAAATGTTTATACTCTGACAGTTCATATATGCACTTCTTACAGCATTCCCATATTCATTTCATGCATATGATCTCACTTTTGAAGTCTAACAGGAAGATGTTTTCATACTTATTGTTGTGTTTGTGATTTCACAAAGCAAACTACATTGACAAAATGAGATGCGACATTTGGTTTATCCACAATAGAAAGAATGATGAAATATAGTCACAGTCTTTGAAACTGAAATAGTAAAACTAACTTATTACAGCAACATACAAAAATTTAGCCTTAAAAATTAGCCAAAATAATTATAAAGAAGAAGAAGAAGAACAATAATAATAATAACAAACCTTCAATATTCTTCATCTTGAAATTCCGTTGTAAGACTCATGTTTTAAAAAAGTAGTATGGGTATGTATTTGTATGCACATGTATAATACACACATACACATACTTTTATATATGGTAAAATCCATAAATATTTCTACATATATTCAAATTATATTCATATATATAATACATTTATGCTGTTACTTAGTGGCAGTGCTGGCTGTGAGTTTCTGTATTCCACACATCAGTAACTTTCAAACTGTTTGTACATTAGGTTTGAAATAGCTTGTATGCATTTTAAAAGTGTAAATAGCTCTTATAGGGACATAACCATATTAAACCACTTCTTTTTCCTATCCACTTTGGGTAAATATTTCTGTCTAAATACAAGCTTGATCATTTTATCCTTACATTGTTAACTTGCCATTGTAGAACAAGGTTTAATGCAATGCAACTGACTTAAGAGTAATAAAAAGCTGCAAGTTCACTGCAAGTGAAAGAGTACTATTGCTTCACATTTTGCTCACTACTTTCCTATTGGCTGACAACCAGTTTGCCCACAAAAAAGAAAGCAGAAGATAAAAAAATATTAGTCATATTATGCAAGTGTCACATATTTAAATTATCTGATAAAATTAAAAGATACTACATTTCAGTGTGTAAATACCTGCCCATAACACGAATCCACACTGAAAAGCCACACTGAAGCATATAGGTTCATATCTCAGTATGATACTGTTTATTTGTTGGACTCTATGATCTCAGAAGAGTTTTCCAACCTAATTGAATCTGTGATTCTGTGAATAAAATTACGTATGCCACAAAAAGACAGAAAAGTTCATCTACTCTTATTGACAAATTCAGATACTGCTGGCATCTCTCATCACTGCAAGCAACTGAACTGGGTTTGCACAGCAATGTTTCAGTGGGGGCAGGTAGAGGGGTGGCTTCTCTGAGAAGCTGCCAGAAACTTCCTCCTGGTCTGATGGAGCCAATGCCAGCCAGCTCCAGGACCCACTGCTGGCCAAGGCTGAGCCCATCAGTGAGAGTGATAGCACCTCTGGGACAACATAGTTAAGATTAGGGGAAAAAAATTAACTGGACAACTGCAGGCAGAAAAAAAGTGTGAGGATAGAATGAGAACCAGCTCTTTAGACACCAAAACTCGGTACAGAAGGAGAGGGAGGAGGTGCTGCAGGCACCAGAGCTGAGATTGCCCTGCAGCCCCTGTGGTGCAGACCATGGTGAGGCAGCTGTGCCTCTGCAGCCCATGGAGGACCTCATGACAAAACGGGTGGAGGTCCAAAGCAGGCTGTGACCCTTTATCTGAGAAGCCTGAACTAGAACAAGCTCCTTGCAGCACCTGTGGCCCCTTGGAGAGATAAGCCCATATGGGAGGAGGTTTCCTGGCAGGAACCGTGACCCTGCAGGGGACCCATAATGGAGCTGGCCATTCCTGAAGGACTGAACTCAGTGGAAGGGAATCATGATGGAGCAGTTTGTAAATAACAGCAGCCCATGGGAAGGAACTCATATTAGAGAAGTTCTTGGAGGACCCTCTCCCTTGGGAGGCACCCCACACTGGAGCAAGGGAAGAGCATGAGGAGTTCTCCCCCTAAGGAAGAAGGAGCAACATAAATGATGTGTGATTAACTGACTGACCCAGCTTCCAGCCAGTGTCAGCCCACCACAGCAACCCTTACAACTACTGTGCAGATTGTCCACATCTGCTTTCAGAAATTTTAAAAATAACTTATGCTAGTAGAAAAGATGGAAACAAAATCATGCTGCTGGCAGAGCTGGTTGATAACTAAGGCTCTCTATTCATCAGCTTGCAAGGCAGGACACTGAGTATACAAGTTATATTCTGTAAACTAATTCTGCTGACACCACCTGCATAACAATTGTAGCATATGATTAAAGAATACCTCTTCATCCTTCACTCTTTTAAAGAAAAATAAATTACAATTTAATCATGGGCTGATGAAAAACTCTATTTCTTTCTTGAATAGCAGAGAGCATTTCTCAACTAAATATCGTGTGACTTCTTACCTGGCAAACAGCTGCAATAAAATCCGCCAATCAAATCATGGCAACGGCCCCCATTTTTGCAGGGCTCGGAGGAACATTCATCAATATCCGTGGAACAGTTTTTGTCTAACAAAAAAGAAAATTAAATGTTAAAACTATAAATCATACTGGGAGAGCAGAAAAGCTGCTTCACAGTGTAAGTGACAACTGCATAATTTAACTTTTCCATGTTGGAAACGCTATTTTACTTCTGCTTGACAGTTTTAAAACTGGCAATATTCATAGATCATAGCTGATAGTTAACAAATTAAATATTTTAAAGGAATAAATATGAACAGCATTTGCAAAAACATCCTTTGTATATTCTAGCATCAAAACTCAACACTGTAATTACTAGAGCTATATGCCACTTCCAAAAAATTGTTTTAGAGATTTAATAACCTTAGTAACAATAGCAAGAAAAAAATATTTCTCAAGGTTGCATCCATATTTCCAGATGAATGAAGCCATTTCTCAGATCCAAACAGAAACTCATGAGTTCACTCAGCTGTTTCTTCATTTTTCTGCTTTTAAAGAGATTTAATTGAGCTGTAATTTAAATTTACTCAAATCTGAAACAACAAAAACATGGGCAAATATATGGAAGATAGATAGAGGGGAAAATTTAGAAGACAATGGAATAGGTGGCTTATGAAAACAATTAACTCATTGGACATATCAAACAAAATCGAGTCTCCTGTTTCTCTATTGTGCACTGCATTAATTTGAGCAATCCCTAGGCTGTTATAAATAATACTGAGATTTTTCTGAACAAAAATTGATCAAAAATAGGTGGGACAAATGTATGGACTAGGAGCTCACATCAATACCAGAAGTTAAGCCAATGATATAGAAGGAAAACTGTAACAATCACTGATGTGAACAAACAGAACTTTTTTTGGTGTTCTACGTAGAAACTGATGGAAGGTTCCTTGTGTCACTCAAATCAAATATACCAGATACATAATGCATCCAAGGGACCCCAGTCTAAAGCTCAATTAAAGGCTCATGTGGGGTTTCTGGGGTCTCTCTTGGACAAACTGAGCTTAAAATTATAGATTCACTACAGCAATAAATGCATGGATAGCTGATGGTGTCACCTTGCAGTTTTGTCCTCCTTAACCAGATGATGTACTTTCAGCTAACATGTAAAAATAGAATGTATGCAAAAATCAAGTTAAATGGGCAAGGGAGAAAGTGAGGAAAAGACAGAGGAAGGAAAATAACCCCCTTTTAGAAAAATGTGTAAGGGGATCAAAGCAGAAGTTCATAGACAAGGATAATGATAGAAACTAGGTAAGACTTTGACATTTCGTGGAAAATACTGCACAGTCACATATAATATGCTGTATTTAATGATTAAATACAGATCACAAATCCAGTAGAATCAGTTCAAAGGGATCTTAGGTTTTTTATAGCTTGTAAGTTTTTCTGTTTCTGTTTTGTTTTGTTGTTATTTTTAATATTTTAAATAGCTAAAAGAACTAGCAGAATCCTTAAGAACACAGGCTTTGGACAATAAGGTATTTAATTACAAAACCATAATTTTTGAAAGGAATAATCCTTCACAAATTTGAAGATGTTTGAATGTACTATTGGCAATTTTAAATGCAATAGTGAAAAAGGTAACTGCAAGTTACTTGATTCAAAGTTAGAGGGAAAAGTACTCTCTGACAATAAGGAAAGAAATGTGAAAAACTTGGCTGAGAGCAGTCAAAATCCATGGAAATGGAGAAGAGGGTGAATAACACAATAACAAAGGAGATCAGAAGAATTGCAAAGAATGTAGAAAAGTTCTGATTTGAAACCTGATGAAGAGTGAACATCTTATCTTAAAAAGGTAATTAAGAAAGCTGCTGCTTCCTATAAGTACATGAGGACAAACTTCCTTTTTGTGGGAGAAAGACACTGGATATTAGGACACCAACAGAACATTTCCTGGTTTTTGAAACATGAAAAAAGTCCCACTGACAAAAAAGCAGGTCAAATTGCTAAGGATAACCTAAATAGTACAACATAAATATGCAGGCATGAAATCAGACCAGGAAAAGGCATGTGGCTATTTTAGGATGGTCGGGGTAACAAGAAATTATTCTGTATGTGCTTCAATATTAAAGATGAAGGAATGCTGTGGTTTGCCATCCAGTGAAGAAGGATGGCTACTGGTAATGGTACCCATGTAAAATTGTTCAATGCTTCTTCTGCCTCAATCATCAGTAAAAAGACCAGCTGTAAAGCAGGTCATTATCATAATTGTTACCTATGATTAAAAGGCAAAACTTCAGTGCTGAATACAGAAGGAAAGCTGTAGATTGCCAGATGAGTTAGATATTCAGATAGGCTGGTCTGATGAACTGTACTCTTGGGTACTAGTGGACAAAATCTCAATAGTTTTCTTTGTGAACATGTGAAAAATAGGTGAAGTACCTGAAGACGCAGTAAAATCAGCCTTTAGGAAAAGAATAGAAGTCAAAGACATGAAATTATAAATTGATTTGTGAAACTTCAGTTCCTGGAGGACATATTGGGAAATTTTTTGGAAATGTTTACTTGCAAGGACCTACAAATATAAAACAATTGTTGGGGTTTGGGTGTTCCTCTTTTTTTGTTTCTCTTCACCTGTGGAATTTTTTCCCCCATCAGTTGCTAAGGGACCATAATGGCCGGGTACTTAAGGGGAACAAAAGAAGTGATTGAACTGAGGGAAACAGGTATTGTGAAGCTGGGAGAGGTTTTTTCTCCCAGCAGGTTGGGGGTACCTTGGAGTTTGGGGCGGGCAAAAGGTTTGGCTGGAGGAGGGGACGGGACTCTTGCTCTGAGCCGCCGAGGAGAACGGTTGGAGCTGCTGCTGCTGCTGGACCTCGCCGGGAGAGCTGTTTTCTTCTGCTGTGGAAGGAGTCTCTGTCCGGAACCAGGACCTGTCACCATCTGTGTGGGTGCCCGGGATCCCTGAGTTTGCCTCTCCCTGCTCTGCTGGAGGCAGGGCTGCCGCTGCCCCGTCCCTGCCGCTGCTCCGGAGCTGCTCTGGGTTTCACGGCGCTACAGCCTCTGCACCCCCTGCCTACCGAGACACCGTGCCGTCCCAGCCTGCTGCCTTCCTTTCCTGAGAGCCTCGCCAGGACACCGAGATCCACTGCTCAAGGGGGTTTGTGAAAGTAAAACTTCTTTTTTTTATTCCATCCCTCCCCGTCCCGGCTGTGTGTGTGTGGGGGGGATCCACCACACCACCGCCACGAGCTCCCCGAGCCCGCGCCACCAGCGCCCCCTACCAGCTGTGACTGTCACTGCATCAGAAGTGCCTGCGAGCCAGCAGGTTCTCACTGGGTTCCTGCTTCTGTTTGTTGTTAGTGCCTTTGTAGCTGTTGTTTCTTTGTTTTATTATAAATACTAGTAAAGAACTGTTATTCCGTTCCCCATATCTTTGCCTGTGAGCCCCTTAATTTCAGAATTACGATAATTCGAAGGGAAAGGGTTTACAATTTTTTTTCATTCCAAGGGAGGTCCCCTGCCTTCCTTAGCAGACACCTGTCCTTCAAACCAGGACAACAATTTATTAAAAATGGGCCTTATACAAGCAAATTGATTTCCTTCTACACTAAATTTACAAACTTTGTGGATAAAAAAAGCCAGTAGCATATGTCATGCTCCTTCTGTTCACTAATGTTTCTGTTATTTTTTGTGAAATCTCAGTAATTGGTCTACATAGAAACTATTAGAGAATATTACCAGATGAGTAAAACTTTATGGAAAACCATATTCATACATTAGTTATCAGTGGTTTTACTACCAGACTGGATGAATGAATTGCACAGGTTTTGAAAGAAATCTATTGTCCATTCAGTTCCACTAAATTTTTTCAACAATCTAGATGGTGGACAGCAAAGTAAGCTTACTTATGGCAATACAAAATGGTACACTGAAGAATAGGATTAGAATTCTTCATAAATTTCAACAAATTGAAGATCGAGTTTGAAATAACAAATGTAATCCAATTAGAACAAGTGGAAATACCACACAGAAAATCACAAGATAAGGAGGAACAAACCCTAGGATTTTGTTTTAAAAGAAATAGTTTGCTGGATACATAAAAAAGAACATATCCAGTTAGAAGCATAAAATAATCCTTCCATTCTTGTCTTACTGGAGTAAAGCTGCTTTTGGGGTGCTTTGCATTGTGCAGCGGGGTGCACTCAAAAAAATTATGGGCCAAATGAGAGTCCATACGAGCATGTTAGGAATGACAAACAGCTCAAAAGCATGACCTTTTAGGATTAATATAATGAATTGGCCTGTAAAGCCTAAATAAGGAAAATTTGAATAGAAATGTGATGGCAATCATAAAATAAAAAAGTACTTTGGCAAAAGTCATCAGTTTGCTGTGCTCATAGTAGACAAGGTGAGAAGTAATGCATTTAAACAGCAGTGAAATATTAGGCAATGAGAAAATCCTTGTGATGGTTAGTATAACACCATACTGGAAAGATTCCCCAAGAAAATAAAGAACCATTGGAATTCTTTAAGAAGATACATAGGTGAGAAAGTAACATAGTATAAAATATACTTTTTTGCTGAGATAAGGATGAAACAGATTATATTTAGTATTTTGTTCTAGTGTTGTGATTAGAAAATTTACAGGGCATAAATTCTATTTTAAAAATTGAAGGAGGACCAAAGACTTATGTTTGTGTAATGAGTTGGATTGTCTGGAAACTTGCTTTGCCTTATGGTAAAGGTCTTCACTTACTTGGTGTGTAATAACTGAGCTCTGATTTTGGAACCTAGTGTGTCATTCCAAATCTGTGTCTCTACTCTACTTCTCCATCAAAACACATTTCTGCATTATTGATATAAAAGAGAGGTGAGCCCAGGCTTGCAGCAGACAAGAGAAACAGGATAAAATTGTTAACACTATCAGGAAGAGACAAGCACATTCTACCTGCACATCATAAATGTACATGGTTGAAATTAGAAAGGGACAGATACTGAGGCCTACCTTTCCAAAGAAGGCAGTACAGGTTCTGGCACATTCAATCTGAATTTATCCCTCAAATCTTTCTCATGAGAAAACCATAATGAGGCAAATGAGGCATTTTATACTTCCCTGAGTCTCTTTTCCTGTAGGCAGATGTGAAAAAATCCTTACACTATTATTTCAACACTGAATTTTAAACAGATACCTCATTTCCACTCTCACTTCCTTTCCTTCATCTCCTTTCCACAGGACACCAAGCCTATGCACCACATGTAATCTTGTGATAACTGTTGTTTAGCTAAACAGTACATTTTTCAATGTACTGCAGGTCACTTCTGGTCACTTGCAGTTTTCAGATACAAGCACAGAAAAACCATGCAGATTATAGCTACTGAACAGTAGCTGAGCTGTATGTGGGGAAACAACAAAAGCAATTTGAAAAGGACTGCTGAAGACCTCAGCAAATGAGCCCTATTGCAGTGCTGTGAGAAAAAAACCAGCTCAGATGTACTTAAATAAAACAAAGAAAGAACACTGATGTGAAAAATACCTCTGCATAAAACACTGATTAGAATGTTCCATATTTAAAAATAAGTGGGAAGGATGCAAGAAAAGCTACACAATTTATTTAACAACTGAAGAAAGCATGCTGTTGGCAAAAGCTTAAAGAGCTCCATCTGTTTCATTTAGAAGAAACAAAACCAAAAAGTGACTTGATTACAGTGTGTAAGTATCTTTACAAAGAGAAAATACTTGGGTAGCAAGAGCTTTTTCATTTTGTGTAGAAAAGGTAATGAGATGCAATAGCTTGAAGTTGAAGACAAAAATTTAAATAAAATATTTAATATAAACTTCTAAATCTGATGGTGATTACTGCTAGAAAAAATGCAGTGAAATTCTGGCTTCTTTTCATGCATTCAAATCAGGATTGAATGCTTTTGGATTCATTGTGTGCTTTAATCAAAACTAGAGTAATTAGGTTCAGTACAAGGTGGTTAATGGCTAACATTAACTCCCTTCTGGTATACAGACCTAATATAGAGCATACAACCAGCAATCTATGGATTTTTAGAAGACTTAAAGAATAAATACACTCATCCTGTAGCCCTCTCTGTGTCTTTCCTGAGAAAACATCAAAACAATTTAGTGAGACAGCTATATATCTGTGACAGCAATGGCCCACCCTGAGGCACCCAGGCTCTGTAGCATCACTGACATCATGTGAAATATGTATGTCCTGTTCCTGGAGGTTTTGGAGGTTGCTAGGTAAACTAGGTGCAAGGTGTTTCTCTATTGTTACCAGAGGAAACGGCCAATGCTATTCCTTATCTTGACTGGCTACCAATGTGCCAAGGGAAGAAAAAAAAAATCTTTCTATAAAAACTGTATAAACAGCTTTAAAAAACATCATTCTGCATTTAACACATTTCCCTTCTTGTCTCAAGTCTCCTCAGTAGTTTACAGTCATTTACTATGTAAGTGGAGAGATTCAATCTGTGGTGTATTCCCACTATCACCACTGCAGCCCTGAGGCTCAGTACACATGGCATTGCCATTGCTAGCATTGGGCCACTGCTCAGGTGACAAGCTAAGAGCAGGGGTCTCAGAACTTGTTTAGTGGCCAGGTTGGTGTTAGATCCATAGAATCATGGCATGGTTTGGTTTGGAAATGACCTTACAGATCATATAGTGCCAACTCCATTTCCATGGGCAGGGACACTTTACAGGAGACCAAGTGGCATGATACCCCATCCAGCCTGGCCCTGGACACTGCTAGGGATGGGGCATCCACAGAAAATAAAGAAAAAAAAAATCATGACAAAGAGGAAAGCCAAAGAGTAAAGAACAAAAAAAAGTCAACAATTTACTAAAGATGGCACCAAATAAGACTCCCATTTAGTATGGTCATACCAAAACTGATATGTCATATCTTTTATAGGATGGCACTACTAAAGCCAAGGATGTCAAAAGATAATTGTTCCATTGTCTAAAAAGGCAACCCAGTATATACTGGTAAATATAATTTAGTATCAAAAACTCCAGTATAAAGTCATTTGGTATTGCAAAGGCACTGTTGAACAATAGACTTTTTCCAACATCAATAATTCGGTGGATTTTTTTCAGAAGAAGACCTATATACTAGAAAAAAACTAAACAAACCTTGAATAAAACCATTCTTATGTAGGATGCCACTTCTGTTTCTCAAATTCATTAACAGTATATCTGCAATGGATGAAAAATGTGCACTGGGGAAGTTGCTTGGAGGTAGATTTTTTTATGTCAAGGTTTATTCACTGATTGCTCAGGTCATAACAGAAGTCCTAACAGGTTTAGGACTTCTGTTTTTAAATCCTAGTAGGTTTCTCAAAGCAGTTTTAACAAAATTTTTTATTAAAATTCTATTTGATATCCATATGTTATTTTTCATGTGTACTCAGATGTAAAAAGTAAAAGCAGTGCTCACTCTGCTGGCATATTACTGTTCATTTTATGATGTCATCAATGAAATTAACATAGAAAAAAATATGGAGTTAAGGAAAAATGGGGTTGTTTTTCCACAGTAACTCAGGAAGATTAAAAATTTCAGCCACGTTTCAGTGTCTTCTGTGTGTGTTTTAATCATTCTATGAACTTTTCCGGACATGATTTTTTTCTTTTTCTTTATTTGATAAGAGCCTCCTAGAAACTGAAATTTTTAACATCGAAAATCAAGCCTATTCATATAAAATGAATATTTTCCAATTTATCTGAAAGTAATTAAGTACATAGTCACACCTAGAAAGATATTAATGCATGTTCTACATACATTATGTTATGCACGACAGTTGAAATCACTACTAAAAACCTACTATTTTATCTGAAATACTGGGGATAAACTGGAATACAAAAATAATTTCATAACACCTTCAGTAGAGCAAAGATAAAGTAAATTCCATATAAGCTAATTAAAGTTTTGATTGAAGAATTAACTTATCTTTCAGGTGGTTCCAACTATTATTATTCACCCTCTAATTTAAACCAATCATGCTTAGTGTTTGCAGATGGAATACTATTGGAGAAATGTGCCATTTGATTTCCCACATTAAAAATGTGAGCAACTTTGCTTTTATTTAAAATGACTGGAAAAAAGCAGTTGATTTGCTTTTCTTTCATGCAATTCATTAACTTTTTTGTATTAATTTATCAAAAGTTTTATGTACTGTAATTTGCAGCATGATGAAACTTAAACAGACCTTTCTGCATTCTACTGAATTTTTTTTTCCCATTCAAGTGTTCTAACCTGGATTCCTTCCAAGGAAAGAAGGTACACTTGCACATGACATGACAATGAGTATTCTCTAATAACTTAGAAATACATAGTGAATAAATTTCCATGTATGCATAAATGTTTATTTTCCAGCATGTTAAGTTTGCACACCCCACTGTTGGAAGCCTGCCCTCAGCAGCCTGCCATTTACAGTGTTTGTGGCAACCAGCAGCCCATCTACACTGTTCCACGCTCTCTAGTCTTCAGCTTCCAGGTTTTGTTTTGGTTTGAAAAACCTTAGCACTTTGACTAGAGCTCAGACAGAAGCATGTTGTTTAAATGAACTCGGTCATCAGGGGACTTCACAGAAAAGACATGGCTTTTGAGCTGCTTCTGTGATGGCCCTAAGGGATGATTGATGTGGAACAATAACCTGATGCACAAGACACAAGCAAGACTGAGTTTTCTGTGACTGAAAGGATGGGTGAGCATCAATAGATCACAGAATCAGTTAGGTTGGAATAGACCTCCAAGATAATCGAGTCCAGCCTTTGACCAATCACCACCAGATCAACTAAACCATAGCAATAAGGGCCATGTCCAGTCATTTCTTGAATATCTCCAGTGTTCATTAATCCTCCACTTTTCTGTCAGCCCATTCTAATGCTTGACAACCGTTTCCATTAGGAAATTCTTCCTGATGTCCAACCTGAACCTCTCCTGGCACAACTGTGTCCTCTTGTCTGTCACTAGCTGTCTGGGAGAACGTGTCAACCTTCACCTTCACCTCCTTTTGGGAAAAGGTAGAGCTCTCAAGCCAGTTTTTTTCTTTTTAATTGTTTGGGACAGTACTTTTTATGATAGCAAGGGAATAGGATGTAGTGACTCAATAATTTTGTATAATGCAGTTATCCTTATATTAACTAACAGCATCTATGTCAGACAAAATATGCCTAAAATAGAACAGCTTTTACAGGCTTACTGAAAACAAAGCTTAGAATACCACAGGAAAAGAATACACAGGAAATATTTTTGAAAGCCCAGAGAAAGGCATTATTTTATGTCTTGTGAGGGCTTGAGCTGAACTGCAAGGCCTTGCACATCCTTGTATAATTTGGGTTTTCAAATGTTCAGTGTTGTAGTGCCCACTTGCTTAGCCACAATATGTACTACAGAATTCCTACAGCCCAATGGTATGGCACATGACATAGGAAAGTATATAGACTTGATCTTCAGAAAGCATATTAAAAGGCTTGCATACTTATTTAATCCCATATAAATTTAAGTCAATGTGTGACTGATGGTAGATTCTGACTGTTGATTCATACTGTCTTATTATAATGGTAATGAGACATGGTCAAAACTTAGAGAAAGGATCATTTTACACATAGAAAATTCCTATGGACCATGATATAAGTGAGAAAGTCAGATTAAGAATCTCATGCATACAAACTACAGCTACAAAATTCAATGCTAAGTGATGAAGTAAAGGTCATTCTGGAATCATGGTGGTTTTTTTTTTTTTT
>VZTR01032175.1:227259-271490 GCA_013400775.1 Chaetops frenatus
AAAAGTCCCAGTAAGAGGGCTCTTGGAAATTGAAATTTGTTACCTTGGCAGTATTTCCAGAAAACAATTAGAGGAAGGTTGGGAGAGAACTTAGAGACAGATTGAAGGATAACAATATGATTGAAATAAGTTGTCATTATTTTAGGAAAATAAGCAATATAAAATAAAACTGACATTTATGGCATCATCACAAGTGCAGGTAAGAGAAAGCATGGTGACACAAAACCATCATAGAATCATAGAATGATTAGTGTTGCAAGGGATCTTAGTTCCAACACCTCTGTAGCGGACAAAGAGTTTTTGAAAAGAAATATATTTGTTTGTTTTGCTAGGTTCATTTTTTGTTTGGTTGTTTGGTTGGTTTTTTGTGGTGTTTTGGTTGTTGTTGTTGTTGTTTGTTTGTTTGTTTTTTGGTGGGTTTTTTTGGGGAGTTTTGTTTTTGTTGTTGTTGTTGTTGTTGTTGTGGGTTTTTTTGTTTTGGTTTGGTTTTTTTGAGCTTGGGATCATAAAACATTCTGGAAAACACATCAATACTATCCAGAGTAAGGGGTCCCAAGATTTACTGATACTAAATTTAGCTTACTGAGATACAAGTGATTTTGACTGCAGGACCTCTGCACACCAGAATTTTTTTAGTTAGACATAGAAGAGGTTTTTTCTTGGTCTGAAGATAATATGTACTTTAATAATAAAAAAATAGTTATTAACAAAATTCGTGCTTGCAAATAGGCTGGAAGAGTAATAACTATTGATGTAGATGTACAGGTCATAAAATCAGATGGATCTGTAAGATGAGTGTCTGAACAAACTGTTCCAAAATCAAATGCTTAAACTAAGAAAGTAGGCCACACTTGCAGTTAAGGTTTAAAACATGGTTCAGAGATACTTACAAAGAGCTTCATTTTAAAAAAATGTGATGTTGTATGTCGGATGTCAATGAATGAAGAGAGAGGTTAAAAGTGAAAAGGAAGGTACTAGTGAGACAACTGTAGCAATTCTTTTCCCAGTGCTCCAGTTGGTACTTTTAAAATTATTTGAAAGGCTTCAAGTCTTCAGAATGTTTTCCTTCGAAGACAATCTTAGGATCCTCAGTCAATCTAATTTTAACAATTTAAAATATTGCATTCAAAGCAAAGATGAAAAAGACAGCCTCTAGCAGCAAACTTCTTATCATGTATACTTTTTGCCCATTCCAGTAGTCAGAATAGGTTTTGATTATTACTAATTCTGTTTACTTTTAGCTGTTTATTTCTAAGATGTAAATTTATAGTTCTGCCTTCCAGCCAAGAAGCAGTTCTTGCTCGGACTCACAAAAGTGGAAGTAACAGTAAGCTGTATCATTTTCTTCAGATTTAAATGAAACGTGCAAAAAAATCCATTGTAATTAATCTTAATTCATACAAGACTACGGAGAAAAAAATATTAATTAAATATTTCCACATTTTTAATTAAAACAGGCTTCTCAAGTTATTTAAAGGGAATCGATAGGCATATTAAATTATACTTTGTTTGTTTATAATTTTTATTAATGTGATTCTTTGACTCAATCTGACCTTCTAAAATGAGCATGCATCTGAAATGTGAAAGTTTTACAGAAATACACCTTTATTGTTACAGTTCTCTGAGACACAAGGAGACACATTTTCTAATGACAGTATTTTGGGCCTGAATCCAAAAAAGCACTTAAGTAGGGGCACAATTTAGGTGTGTGAGGAAAAGTATTGATTCTAGAGGAGGCACTTATATAATTAGAGATACTTGGGTGATTAAAAATTCTGCTGGACTTGGAGCCCAATGGCATGGCATAAAATTCACCTTTATGCAGAAATCCATAGTCAACAGAATGGAAAAATCTCATCAAACTTTCAAAATAAGGACTCCATTTTGAGTTTAAATTCAAACTTTTCATTTCTGGAGAGAGAGAACACCAGCCCAGCTGTAAAATAAATCACATGGCCGAAGACTGATGTGGCTGAGAAGCACCTCAGTTTTTTTAAAAAACCCAAAGTGTTTCCCCAACATTCATCTTTCAAGCAGGCCACTCCCAGGGTAAACCAAAGAATAGTCTTGGCCACTAAACTCTCAGAAGACACTGAAGAGTGCAGGAAACTGATTTATTACATTTTAAAGTGGGAGATTTAGTATGTTGTGTTCTGGGAATGGGCTATTGGTGGGTGAGTGGGTAGGCTGCACTCTAGAAATGCAGATGTCTCCTGGTGGGTGCCCTTGGGAGGATGCTTATGGGGCTTCTCAGATTCAGTGGGGCAGCAGTACAGTGCATCAGATTTCTACCAAAGAGACACAGCTTGTCACTCAGAATTCGGGCCGGAATTTCCTATGTGGCCCTGAAGACTGGAAGGGAGGGAGAGCAAGACAAAGGATTAGCAGCAGAGTGGTCTGGGGCAGGAGCTGGTTGTCCAAACCTTGCTCACACTGTGTGGGATTTGCTTCATCCTCATGTTGGACAGCATCACCAATTCACCATTTCTCGTCATCTAATATTCATTCTGGTTCAATGTGGGGCATAATGTTACAGCATAGGCATTAGAGCAATTTGTTGTCATTTGACCTTACTGAAAACAGGAGAGAGACATCTGTGTCCTAGGTCTCTACAGCTCTGTGTTAGAAGTGTATGCTAAAAACAGCCCAAAAGATTTCTATTAACATTATTAGTGGCATTGATTTAGAATGCTATAGCATTTTAGCAGATGCCTGCTTATAGGACATAAGTGAATTACTTCAGTATACCTGTGTAAAATTTACCCAACAAGGTTTTCTCTGAGATTATCAGAAAATATGGATTATTGGGTTTCTACCCAATCTAATTCAACCTCAAATACCTCCAACTTTTTTTTCTGTTTACAGAAATAGAATATATGCTGAATGCTTTATGAAGTCAAGTAATTGCTGAAGCAGTTGTTATGGCAGACTAATTTAAAGTTAAAACACACTTTACAATTCAGTAATTAAATTGTTCTGATATTTTTGATTCTTGTCTATATAACTAATTTACATAATGACATAATTCATTATATGAGAAAATTGATCAGCACTACTTCTTTAAACTGTTATTTAATACATCTATAACTCTGGAATGCAGAGGTAACTATACTGGCACTAGACTGTATTTACTCTCATTTAGTGTATATACATACATTTGTCTTGTGAGTCTACAACTAGTCTAGAAGGTAACTTAAATATCTATACTTACCTTTGGAGTTTAGCCATTTCATGCCTTAATTTTTGGATCTTTTTATTTCATATTTTGGTGTTAGAATAATTATCTGAAATACTTTTTCATGAGGTTCTACTCAAAATACATTATCACTCAAGGACTGACAACAATCCATCCACTCTTCCTTTTTCCTCCTTTTTTTTTTTCAGTTTTGAACCATGACATGTATTTCTGTTGTTTTTTATAATAACTGCCAAAACTGAGGAAGTATTTTGAAACTTCTTTCAGGCAGTTTTCACATCCAAAGAAACAATCTAGTTGATGCGAGGTTTTTAATTTTTGTGCATATTTAACCTTTCTTTCTCATACAATATTGCTTTTTTATTATTAGTTAATCATGATGTCAATTCCAATTTTTTCAGATGTTAAAATTATTTTCTCTAAATGCAAGCATTATATTAGGAAGAAATTAATTACTGTGAGAGTGGTGGGGCACTGGAGGGGGTTGTCCAGAGGAGTTGTGTGTGCCTCATACCTGCCAGTGTTCAAGGCCAGGCTGGATGGAGCATTGAGCAACCTGGTTTAGTGGAAAGTATCCATGTCCATGGCAGGAGGTTGGAACTAAATAATCTTTAAGATTCCTTCTAACTCAAGCCGTTCTATGATTCAATGGCTCTGTATGTACAGATGGCCCACACAAAAATGGCAGTTCTCATAGCTAAAAAACCACACAGACAAGACAGACAAAGGAGGGAAATGGAAAAAGGCACACAAAAAACCCCTTAATTTCTCATATCTTGAGAAGATTAAAAAAGTCAATCCAAACTTCACCTACATTATTCATAGCTTTGACTGTGTTAGTTTTTGTTTTTACAAATGAGAAATGAAATGAGAAATGCAGTACAATGGCTTTAGAGACAAAAGTGGAATCAGAAAGCCAGTAGGTTGCACTGCAGCTCATTAACCACTGATGAAAATGTTGCAGCTGAATATCTCTGCAAGATTCATAAACATAAGAGAGGAAACAAAGACAGCTTGCAATTTCTGTAACCCAAAGCGACCGAAATACAGTTGAAATATTGTTCTCCATGGGAGAGTTTTCAGAAAGGCAATATTCAATAGCTAGCCATTTGCAACTAGACTCTGTACTAGAGGTGACTCACAGCGTTATGCAAGTGGCAATATAAACAGTGCCCAGCAAAAATCAGCATTTATCAATAGATAAAGCACCTAGGTATATAATGTGCAACAACTGGTTTTTATCCAAGGAAAAGAAGAAACATATGTTAAGGACATATGTTAAGTTGCCTTGGCTATATGCTATTAAACATGGATGCATTCTGTACAGGGCCAGATTTTTTAAAGATTTTACAGCATGTAAGCCTTACAGAGTCTGTAGCATAGCTGAACCAGATGTGTAAAACCATTGACCATTGCATGGCCAGAAAAAAAGCCTAAAAATTTAGATATTATGGAAGTAAAGACTGAAGGCAGCTTTATTCAGTTCATTGACCTGTATGTAATTTTCTTAATTACAGAGTTTTTACAGCTTTATTTTACACTACTTTCTCTTCTACCTGTATCTAACTACATCCTTGCTTAATGCTAGTTAACTACA
The DNA here is from genome assembly GCA_013400775.1 of Chaetops frenatus. Lineage (NCBI taxonomy): Eukaryota > Metazoa > Chordata > Aves > Passeriformes > Picathartidae > Chaetops > Chaetops frenatus. The sequence continues at coordinate 232,053 of VZTR01032175.1, forward strand.
GTACAATTATCTTTCTTCATTTTTACTTTTTATTTTACAAATGAGTAGCATATCTGGGTTTTCTGAAAATTTATAAGGACTTCTATGGCATATATTTTTTGTACATTATTTTATAATGGAGCCTTACTGCTTCTAGTAAAATATTTACATTCGACATATTTTAAATTAACTATTCTGGATATAGCTATTTCTCCTTTCAGATCTGTCACATGTTTACTCCTTTTCCATTTGTAAGATAGCTTTTAGTGTTCCTTTTACTGTATTTTATTATGGTAAAATCAGAGTATGGATGGTGATGCAGGCTACAGCAAAGTAGAACATTTAAGTTTTAAATGCTTAAAGACCTTGAAGGTTTTATAGAAAGAAGATTTATAATTTTATCTTGCTATGGTACTGTACTGTTTGAGATAATTATAGATGGGTAATTATAGATGTATTTGTAGTTAACTATCTACAGAGCAACTTACCCTTTGTAGTTTGTTCCTGTCACACACCAATTTAAAGAACAGAGTCCTCAGTCATATCAAAACAGCTATAAGATGAGGATTGTTGTTATTTGGTAACACGTTTTATAAATACAATATATTAATCTTCATCTGATTGCATGAATACCTACAAATAAACAGTTTGTGTTGCCACATATTTTACTGTGACTAGCATACATCTTTCCAGTTATGCTGATAAGCCATTTTATTCCATTATTATGTCTAAGTGATAAGCAGTTTGAGACGACCAGAACAAATCTCCTAAACAAATACAAAAATCAGTAAGGTCCAACCATCTGAAGAGTTTAGATAACTGAAAAGAATTTCTAACCTGAAGCATATAAAACTAGAGAGCAATCCAGCAGGATTTGACATATTTATTTTTATTGTCTATGTAAGAAAATGGATAAAATTACCCTGCCTGACAATTCCAGTGCCAACTGGCTTGTGAGTGCCAGCTAGATGGCTCTGCAGGAAAACAACTCCAGCCTGGACAGAAGTGGATGCTGTGGGTAAGCTGGCTGGCATTGGGGTCCTTTAGGCTGTTCTCCAAGGACTCGATCCCACTGAAGTCAGTAGGATTTTCTTTTTGGTTTAAATTGGCTCTGGCTCACATCTTAAGTTCCCCAAGCCAGGGTCTCCATAGTGAAGATTTCACGTGCCAAAGCTCAGGAAGGTGTCACAGTACTTCAGCGGGAGGTATTTCTTGAATTTTGGATAATAAGGACTGTTTTCAAATTAAATTTCTCCACATTATAATCAAAATAGCTATAACTGTGAATAAAATAATTTGTTAGATTATCAGATATTTCCATAATTAAGTGTTAGAAGATGACTTGTCCAACCACAACTACTAGACTTTTAACATTTTCCACATATTTTCATATTTATGACACTTTATGCAATAACTCATCCTAACTCATTAGGCAGAATGTAGTGAAGGCTAAATAAGATATAGGGAAGATAGCAATTAAATTAATAACGACATCAGAATAAAAGGATTAGTTACAGAAAGAACTGGTCTATTCTTTATTCATACAACTTGTAGGAACGATCATTATTTGTGGTTGCATATAAATGCTCAAGAGTACTTACACAGATTTAAATTCACTAGTGTTTGCTAGAATATTAATTATGTGAAGAATTACACTTCAACACTCTTTTAATGACTATTTTTGCAAGACACATGCCTTAAAAATCAAAGTAGAAGCAACATAAATTTTTGTACCATGACATAGTTTATCTGATATAATTTATAAACATTTTATGTTTAAGCCAATAATTTCTTAAGTTTCAGTAGTTCAAGTATTTTATTCTCTTCTCTATGAGTATCAACAGAAATTCATCTTAATTCCTCCTGACAGTGCAGTAGCAGATATGCATCTAGAATAATCACAGCTTTTGTGTTTAAAGGTATTGTACTGGATTCCCTGTTCACATTCTAGTCTATTTAGGTCCCCATTGTGTGATGACAGTAAAAGCAGTTAATTAAATACTTTGCCAGGAATTCTTTTTTCCTCATTTAATTTTATTTCTATACTGAATGTGCTTAATCAAGGGTGAAAAGCATTTTGTGAAGAGTTTTATATTAGCAAATCAAAAATATCCAGCAAATTAACTGCAAAGTAGGCTGTGCCAGCTGCAAGTGGGAGTATAAAGTTAAAGTATGTGCATTCAAAGATAAAAAGGAAAGAAAACTGTGAAAAGAAAAATCTGTGACTATTTACCTTCAATGAGTACAAGGAGGATGAGTCCATTTAATTGTTTGTATGAGGAAAGAGAATAGATGACTGCAGTATGGATATGCAGACTGTCAGATTTACTTTGAGGCAAGTACATATTACAAATGCACTGGAATATTTTTTATGAATTTTGCTGATCTGACAGTAAATCAGGTGTTATAATACATTAAATGTTTCTAGTATGCTGCATTTTTAAAATTTGTGTGATTAATTATGTAAACCATATGACCAATGACTTCTGTAATTATTTAGAACATGAGATACAAGGCTTTCAAAGGTTTAATGTTTAGGACTGCTAATATTTATTTGATAAGCAATAGAAGCAAACATATTATCAATTCATAAAAGATAAGTATTCTAGAAAACCCTTCAATGCTGAGAGTCAATGGATATCCTTTTTTGATGATGTTCTTCTGCCTATTTCAAACAGGTATCTTTTGATTTGTTTTGAATTTTAATTGCATTTAAATTTTTACCTCATATTAATCAAATTTTATCATTGTGCTAATTACTAACATGTATTTTATCCTGATGCTGCTATTATAACTAGAAACTATAAAAATAAGTGTATATGTCTTTCATCAATGTAAATGAGAAAATCTGCATTTGAGTAACAGATCTGATCTGAATTTAAAGTCGACTGGGGGCTCTTGTATAATGTCAAATGCTTTTGTACATCTGGGTAGGCTCTGCAACAGAACAGAATTTAACAACAATCAGCCATGAACAAATCCCAAGAGCATGTGTGTGGAGCATCACAAATTTTGAAGGGCTCTTCTGGGGCAAAGGGCTGTCAAAGGTCATCACGGTGTAAACAGGAACAAATCTGCTGCTATCAGGAAGCAACATAAATGCACCTTTGTCAAAATTATGGTATTTACTGTGGCATTGTCACCCTGGTTTTAAAAGCCTTCTGAAAAGTTTATATTCTCGAGTCAGATTTTCTCACGCATTGTACTAAAACCACTAGCTTTGTTTACATTCCTTCTTGGAGAAGAGAATCTGATGGACTGGTCACTTCACCAGTCTGGTTGAGAGGTGGGATTTCATCTTCCAATCCTCTCTCACTTTGCAAACCCTATAAAATTGTGCATCCATAATAAATGGGTCTCTCTTTTTAGGCGTCTCGGCTGTTCTCTTAATTGTGGTGAACCTGTGTCCTTCTTTCATGCCCAATTACTACAGGTACTACATGGCATAAATTAATTTGGCAAATCAAAAATTAAGAAAGTTAGATTTATTAGTCAGGCTAAGCAATTTGAAATGGTATGGTGACACTTTATGCCTGCCCTGATGACATCAATTTATTCCTAGGTCCCAGGATGGGAACGTGTTTGTGCTCCTGCTGGATATGCTTTTCCTACACAAACGGGACTAGATGAGTTACAATGGCCATTAACTTGTCAGCATGTAACTGGAAGAGATGGCTGCAAACATGATGGACTGAAAAAACATGTCTGTGCTCACTTATGCTGGGGTAAATTATCTGGAATTTCACTAATGCCAACCTACAATTCTGAATGAGAAATGTAAATCTCACTCTTTACAGATTAGCTCTCTGAAGATAGTCCAGATCTGTTTGTTCTACATAAAGAAAATATGTATAAGGTAGAAATCGGTTCTACCTTATTGATCATAACAAAGGGCCAGTAGAAAGCATACTGCATCGTCACAAACATCCTGTCAAGCTGGGGGAAGAAAAGACAGGACTCCCAAATTCCTTGCCCTTCCTTTTGCTGTAATCATGAGAAATACAGGAAAAAAAATGCAAAAAAAAAAGCAAAAAAAAAAAAAAAAAAAAAAAAAAAAAAAACAAAATAAAAAAAAAAAAAAAAAAAAAAAAAGAACTATGCAAAAATGCCACTCAACCTGTCTCTAAATTTTTCTTTTTACTCAGTCCTGTTCCAGCCACTGGGGTCAGACCACACCAAAAGTGATAGACTGGGCTGAGACCATCTGTGTGTTCAGCAGCCCAAGCTGCTTAAACAAGGCTATCTGAACTTTCTCCCCTGTTTTTCTACCTCATACCAGAAGGGGAAATGAACAGAGTGGGGAAAAACTTCCACAAGGGCAATATAATGGGCAGTCTCTGGACCACCTTAATGCAATGCTGATTGAGGCAGCCAGGATGCTTCCTCGTGGATTTGGAAGATGGTTTTTTTTAAGGATTGTTGGTATGATGGGCAAGGTTTTGTACTGGGGAGGATGACACCAGGAAAACTCTGAAAACATTCAATTGAATCCCACAAGATGCTTCATAGGCACTGAAGATTGTAGAGAATCTGTCCTGTGATGTTAAATCTTACTGGTTAAAACAGGAGGAAGATAAGAGCTTTTAATATGAAAGTGGAAATAGATTTCTGGATGATACTTTCTGGCATATGCTTTTCTGGCATAAAACTCTGTATAACATTTCTAACATTTCTTCTTCACCATTTTCTCACACAATTAGAATAAAATAGAACATCAAGAACATTTGACAGAAACAAATCTCTTAGATCATCACTCCCACTTGACTTATGCTTATCATCTGTTCTGGGTGAGCTTATTCTCATTTAAATAGCTGGTGAGCTTATTCTCATTTAAATAGCTCATTTAAATAAGTTGTTCTGTGCACAACTTCCAGACTCCTGCTTGAAGCTAAAGTTAACATTTTGAGTTGCTCTGGACATATCATTGACTATTCCTGTAACATTTTTTTTCTTTTTTGGCTTCTTCTTTTCTTGGTGTTTATTTTTTTTTGTTTTGTTTTGTTTTGTTTTGTTTTGTTTTGTTTTGTTTCTGCTTACTGTATTTGATACTCGTATTTTGTGCCTCAGCTGTCTGCTGCCAATGTTTTTGAGCAGAAAATAAATTTATTAAATACAGAATTATAAAAAATGCGTTATTTGAACATTAAAAGCAACAAAAAAAACTTCAATTTACTGCAAAAAAGTATCTTTTCTGTGTTTTACAATTGTAAAGGTCATCTCAAGTAGAAATGCCAAAATTTGAGATTAATCATCTGCCTATAGAATCCTAGAATTGTTAAGATTGGAAAAGACCTCAAAGATCAAGTCCAACCATTAACCCGACACTGCCATCTTGAGCACTAAATCATGTCCCCAAGTACCATATCTAGACATTTCTTGAACGTTTCCAGAGGTGGTTATTCTACCACTTCCCTGGGCAGCCTGTCTCCATGCTTGACCACCCTTTCAATTAAGAAAGTTTTCCTAATATACAATCTACCCAAGACTGATCCCCTGCATGAGCCATTTGATATCACTCAACACAATCTTCCTCATAACCTTCCCCAGCACCAAGGCTAGGCTGACGGACCTGTAATTCCCTGGGCCCTCCTTCTGGTCATTCTTGTAGATTGGCCTCACATTTTCTCATGTCCGGTCACCTGGGATCTTCCTGGTTAGCCAGGACTGCTGGTAAATGGTTAAAAGTGGTGAGCTTTCCCAACAGGTCTATCAGTACCCTTGAATGGAAACAATCTAGACCCATGGAATTTTGTGTATCTAAGGAGTACAGCAGGTCACCAACCATTTGCACTTGGATTATGGGGGCTTCATTCCACTCCCTATCCCTGTGATAATTTATTTGGAAAAGAAAAATAGAGTTATCTTAGTTCATATTCTGCTATATTTGCAGATACATTATTTGCATAAATACTCCTTAGAAACATTTAAACTTGTTTTCATCTGAATTTATTTCATTTCAATAAGGGTTGATCTTTGTTTCTCACCTCTTTCTCCTGAATTCAGAGTCTTGCAAACTTATTTGCTGCCACAGATACTAGGATATGTAGCAATTACTATTATGAAAAATCTTGCTTTTTCCTCTAACAAAGATTGAGTGCCCCTTGGCAAGGTCTCTGCATTCAAAATGTTATTCAGCACAAAGTGAACTTGATTATCTGTTACTTAAAAGCTTATACAATCATTTCTACTTCTGCATAGTGTGTATGATGTCCTGAAATAATTTACATCATTTTATAGGGACTATAAAATATGTATTCACATAGGGAAGAGATTTTACCACAGATAAAATATGTTTAGTACACGCAGTAGAAAATTTGTGTTTAAACTCTAAACATTAAAAATTGAAATGTAATTGGTAGAAAAAGGAAAAAAAAGGTTGAATAGAAGAAAAAAAATTTAATATTTGATAAAAATAAAACATTGACACCCTACTTAGGTACTGCAAATATCATAGAATCATAGAATGACTTGGCTTGGAAGGGTCCTGAAAAGACCATCTAATCTAACCCCTCTGCAGTGAGCAGCGGTATCTTTCACCAGACTGGGTTGCTCAAAACCCCATTCAACCTGGTCTTGAACACTTCCAGGGATGGGGCATTCTCAGTTTCTCTGGGTGGTCTTTTCGAGTGTCTTATCACCTTTGTAAGAAGATTTTTCCCTTATATCTCATCTAAACCGACAGTTTTCAGTTTAAAATTCTCACTTGTCACATTGCCGGTAAGGTCTCCCTGGAGCCTTCTCTTCCCTAGTCTGAAAAATGCTAATTTAGCCTGTCCTCACAGGAGAGGTATTTCAGCCCCTGCAGTGATACTCATGGCCAGCTCCCAGCCAGGTTTAACAGGTCCATGTCTGTCTTGCTGGGGTCCCCAGAGCTGGGAGCGCTCCTCATGGGTCCCTTCCAACCCGGCTTATTCTGTGATGCTGATTTGTTGAGGTGCAGGAGCGGGCGCAGGCTGCTCGGCACCGCAACCTCCCTATAAGCGTCTCCACGGGGGAAGGGAGGCGCTCCGGCTGGGGCGGAGGGGCCTCACCGCCCTCACACACGCAGCCGGTGGGAATAAAGCTACGGAGACAGGAGGGGTCTCCACGTGGGTTCCCTACGGGGTCTATTAGCGGCAGGGATCAACACCTGCACGGCTGCGGATCACAACACCCACCGCCACGCTGGAAGGGACAGGGATGAAGACCAAGAACAGTGGGAAGGTATCGGGTTTTATGCCGGGGAGGCAAGGGGTGGGGAGAGCATCAGGGCCAATGGTCTGAGGGCCTGGGGGTGGTACACAGGAGGGGCCAGGGTGTGAGGGCCAATGGGAGGATGGGGAATGAGTGGCCAGGGGACAGGGATCCATGGGGAACTGAGGAAGGGAGAACAATCTGGAACCTGACCTTGTAGGGGAGAAAAGGGGCAGGGAGGCCAACGGGCCAGCCAGGGAGGCAGAACTGGGGTACATTTGCACAGTGTCACAAGGTATCCTGGCTGAGAGAAGCCTTTTCTGTCACCCTAACTAAGGGGCTAGTCCTCAGCTTAGGGTCTGTCCCTCCAAGGGACCACAATGGATGGGTCCATTAGTGGACTCGCCTGCCTCCATGCTGATTCTATGATTCTGTGATATTCCAGGAGAGTACTCCTGGTGGGCTCTCACAACAGCAGAGTAGAGTGACAGGATAACCTGCTCTGGCCTGGGGGCCACACTTGTGCAGTCTAGGACCATAGAATCATAGAATAGTTGGAGTTGGAAAAGACCTTTAAAGTCTAACTTCTCTGCAATGAACAGAGACGTCTTCACTTAGACCAGATTGCTCAGAGCTCTGTCCAACCTGGCCTTGAATGCCTTCAGGGACAGGGTGTCTACCAGCTCTCTGGACAAATTGTTCCAAGTTTCATTACCAAAAAGGATACAGTTATCTTCCTGGGATGCAAGTTTCTGCAACATTCCTATTTATTCATCTATGATTAGTCTTAATTCCTTCTCTGCAAGGCTGCTCTCCATCTATTTGTCACCCAGATTGTACTTACACAGATTGAAGACAGTAACTTATGTCTCTAAAGAAATCTACATATTTGAAAAATATTTTTACTGGGAGATACTTGACCTTGAACAAACTATATTTCAGTACTCACTAGTTGGTTTTAAATTTAAGTTAAAAGTAATTAATTCATGCAAAATAATTTTGGATTTCAACATGCAACCTAATGATTTTAATAAAATTATTCAGTCTAGCTGAAAAAAGAATATAGGCCAAAACATCCTTAAGGAAGTAGTTTTGTATCAGGCAGGAAGATGAAAGAGAAAGCAAGGAAGGATATCAGAATGGATATAAATACTGATATTCCTTAACATCATCTTATAATGTTAGCTTTACTGAAAATAGCTATCTATAGTAATTGTAAAAATTGTAATGATATTGATACTTTTACAACTGTTTCCACAATGAAAACCTTGGCTTCTTTAAAAGTGAAAAACAATACTCTTATTACTTGCTGATATATGTGAAACTATTTATGCTTGGCTATAAAGATATCAGTAAAAGAATCTGAAAAATTTTAAATAAAACAAAACACATGACAAATGCCATGAGGAGATAACGTATTTCTTTTCTTTAAAATTAATCCATCTCATTAAACTAGAATATAAATGTATCACTATTGTTTCTCGTTTGAAGGTTTGTTTGGGGTTTTTTTAAGTTTAATATGCATTAACTAATTTTAATTTTTCTGGTGGGTACTGAGAAAGCTCAATTTGCAAGAGCCATCCAAGAGGACAAAAAAGATCAAGAAGAATAATTTGCCAATAACATACAAGAAAAAGGCTGTTTTTCATTCACGCTGAGAACAAATGTCAGCTGTCAACTTCAATAGTTACAGACACAAGGCTTGTCAAGTTGGGGTCAGCTGTGAAATTCAGGGAACACTGAAAAGTCCAAGCTGGATAGAATGTTCTGGTGCATTCCCTTACATCTGTAGATTAGCTAATTTTGCCTCCAATTTCTAGTTCAGAATTAGAAATTCTGAGTTACAAATCTGGATTGTCACATGAGAAGGTGAACTACAGAAAGCACAGTCACACAAGTCGAGGCTAGGACACAGAGCAAAGCTAATTCCTGCACAGGTGCTATTTCTGAGTTGTTGTTGTGTGACTTGGAAAAACCCTTCTCAATCTTTTTCTCTGTCCCTTTTTATTTGTTTTCCTTCATATGTAAACTAGTGTGTTTCCAAATACACCTGAGTCTTCTAGCCAGAAAGAAAACCTGTTTAAGGGCACAGTGACAGCCACAGATTTTATTTATGTGTAATTGAAAAACAAAATAATATAGGCAATTTGCCTGTGTAAAACTTTTTTGCTCTGGACAAGTAGCTCAAATTGTAGACAACATTTGGTAGAGTTGGACAGAAGGCCTAAGCAGGGAGAAAGTTGACAACTGATGAGTTAAGTCACAATAGATAATCAATGGTCTTGGAAGATAAACCAATTTTAGAACCTATGGAATAAAAAGCCTGAAAAACAATAATTTGGGAAAAAACTGCTCATGATGTTGACAAGATAATATACACTTTGGTTTTGTGAATGTTTTCAAATGAAATTTATGGGTTTTTTTCATTCCAGACTGCAACAATTATTAGATGATGCAGCTTTCCACTCCACTGCAAAGGCAAAGAAACCTGAATACTCAGTGAGATGGGATGAGAGGTAGGATTTTCTATGGTCATAGAAAAGCCCCATTTGGGGCTTTCTGACTTTGAGATCTTTTTTTTAGGGCTTCTGGAGCACCTGCAAATTCAGTTCAAGCCACAGACATGGAAAGATTTCTATTCCAGCAGAGTAGAAGACTGGAAAATTTCAAAATTAGACAGAAGTTTTTTGAATTCAAGATACTTCTATGAAATGTTTGGCTTCTACAAACCAGAACAGAATACATAAACAGACCTTTGCCAGGTAATTTCCAGATAATTCTTGTGATGATTAGGCTCACAAGTTGAGAGCACTTCAGTACCTAATTCTAATATCTTTGATTTTAATTGAAAGAAATTATAAAAGTTCATCATTCCTTAGATATGATTCCATATATAGTCTACCTATTAGAAATAAACATTAATCCTTATAATCACAACTCTGTGTTTTTGTGTCAAATGTTTTTATCTTACAAATTACTCTTGGGTTTGTTGTAAAAGTGTTGTAAAAAAAAATTAATCAACTTTTCAAAATGCATCATTCTGAATGCTCACACAGTGAGAAGTACTTGTCATCATGTGTTTCAAATTTCCCTTGAAATTAACATTTTCATTTTAATACTTTATTAAACTTCATGGAGAAGGCCCAACTGCCAGTATTTTTCACCTCGAAATCCAGATGAAGATTTCAAAAAAATAAGATAAACTGTCATCTTGATCATTTGCCCACTGAGATGTAAAAAACATAGGTTAAATCTCTGACATTTATTATAAAATCTCAATCAGAATATTAGTTACATTTTCTTTACTGGAATCTGTTTTAAGTCAGAATTTATCCCTAGGTTTTTTCTGTGGGAGACAGCACAGACTAAAAAGCAGCATAGATCTGATTTAGTAAGATTGACTTCATATATTAAAACTGCACCAAAGTAAGAATTGGATTACAAGCAGAAAAATTATTCCAAGTCAATACAAAAATTTTAGAAATTGTATCACTGACGTGAAGAGTCACTTAAATGCCTCCTGCCCAACAAACTCAAAACCAAAATCAAAACCAAATTATTTTCTCTTGTACAATGACACAAGCACATAAATATACATCAACTTAACTCACGATGATAACAGATTGCTCAAGACAATTTCTTTTAATGAGATTTCATATTTTTTTGGCTTAAAGTTAATATGAAAGTCATTCCTTCATAACAGAAAAACAGGTACATATTCTGAAGCTCTCACTGTTTACCAAAGATTTTTGAATCACAACCACTTTTCAGGATCAGAAGACAGTAGTTAGTTAGCACAGAAAAATAAGTATCAAATAATACATTTAAAAATCTATGGCTTTAGTTTGAAAGGCATTGCTGTTTGTTCCTCCAGTGAAATATTTGAAGCATTAGCATGTGAGACGCATAATTTGGAAAAGAGTTCACAAAGCAGCCCCGCAAGTTTTTTTAAAACTTTATTAAAAAAGAAGAGCAAGAGTGATTACATTTTTGCTCATATCTTATAAGCTTCATAACTCCTAAAATAAACATTTCAACTGTCACATGAAACTCAAGGAGTGCTGCAGAAACTACAGTCACATCTCACATACAAAGAATCTATCCCACTATGTCTGCAATTTCAGGCAAAATAGAAGTTGCCTCTGATTCTTATCAGGTCAGATACAGTTACTCCTATATTTCTGTGCAGTGCATTACACTGAAATACCTTTCATTACCTGCTTGTGTAGTAGCTTAGAGTAGAAAATTTGATAGATATGGTAAGCCAAGAGAGCTACAAACACTCCAGAAAGTACAGAGATCATCTTAACAGAGATTCATCCCTGAAGAAAAGGATGAGGTTTATATAATTGAGACATATTTTTCTAATATATATGCAAGAGAATAAGAGAAAGGCTCCTTGGAAACTATGAATAATTTAATCATATTCTTGGCTCTACCATTCACACTATACTGTAAATATGACCAGAAACTTTGAAAAGCAGCTGCTATCTTTTTTTTCAAAGTAAGTTTCACTGTGTGTCTTCTAGTTGCTATTTGGACTTTACGTCCACTTTAGGAAAGCTCCAGGGCAACAGGCACTTTAATAGCTCAAAGAACACTTAGTCTACCTGTGGGGTGCAGTTACAAAGTCAATTCAGTTGAGATTCATTGAAACTGGATGAAAAAAACACAATAGGAAACCTTATTGGTAGCTAAAATCAGCTACACAAGAATTAAGGGTAAAGCCAAGAAGTCCATTTGCTCACACTGACTTACAGTTGTTTTTGTCATAAAAATAAAGGAAAAATCCCCTAAGTTTCTATGTGATTAGTATATGACAAAAATAGAGAAAAGTTCTCTCTCTCCTCATGCAAAATCCATTTATTTCTTACAGTGCTAATTTGTCAGCCTTTAAGTTTAGCTGTAGGTAGGACCAAAGTATAAGTTAAAGACCTTCATCCATGAGAGTGATGTTTATTTCTCATTATAGGAGTTCAGTTTGACCAGCTCAGTTGGCTATATAAAGTACTGGTAAAATGCTCATTCATCCCTGTCATCCCTGTACCTAAAAATAAAGGCAGCATCTCACTGAAGGAGTGCATAATTCTGGGCTGCGTGGCAATATGTGAAACTATTCAGGCTGTTCTGCTGTTCTGAGGTACTTGGGGTGACAAATAGGACATGGTTGAGAGCCATGATTTTTGTTGTTGTTGTTGTTGTTGTTGTTGTTGTTGTTGTTGTTGTTGTTTGTTTGTTTGTTTTTTATTTGTTTTGGGTTTGGGGGGTTTTGTTTTGCCTTTTTTTTTAAGTTGCTTTTTTTTTTGGTTTGGTGGGTTGGTTGGTTGGGTTTTTTTGCTTTGTTTTGTTTTGTTTTTTGTTCTTTAGGGGCTTTTTGAGGGTTTTTTTTGGTAGAGTTTTTTGCCTTTTTTGTGGAATTTTTGTTGTTTTTTGTTTAGGTATTTTTTGGTCTATGAAGACCTAGGAAACAGAGATAGAAAGAAAGCATAAATACTCTTGTAGAGCTTGAAAAAAATAGACAAAGGGTTTGGAAATTTAACATTTTAGTATAAAATATATGCAGTATGTGTAAAAATACATTTGTTTTCATGACACACATACTTGATAATAGCTGGTGGGTTTCTTTTAGTCTAACTATAATATTGACATGCAGTTCAGGAGAACAGCTCAAAAGTTTGTTTTAAAAATGTATTTAAGCTATAGATCCTGAGAAAAAGGGAAGGCTGATTAGCTGCCTTCGTTATCATGACTTGTTCATGCTGTGAACATATGAATGAGTCTTCAAATGTGCTAGTGCTTAAACTATGTAATTTGCTTTTTGGTCCATATTATATTCTGTAATTTTCTTTGCTTCAGAAGATCCATTTTGTAAATGTCTCTTGTTTTGCTTTGACGATATGAAAGATAATGAAAATGATGGAAATACTTTTCGCTATTTAATTACAAAAAAACCATCTAAACAGCCCTAAAAAAAATAAAAGGAAGAGTGAACATAAATCCCATAGGAATAGTGGTGTCTTCTACAAGATCTGCTCATAAATATTATGCATTGCTGCACACTGGTGTATATTTCTTAACAGTTAGTATTAGTTTGCATATATTAAATGTGTTAAGTATGATTGAATATAAAAATATTTTGTAAGTAACTTTACCAGAAATTAAATACTGGGGCTTGATAACAGGCAAATTTCTTAATAGAACACATAATATTTTTTAAAAATGGAATTGTTTTAAGTACCAATTCTTCAGTTCTATTTGACAGCAGCACCCTGTATGTCATACAGTATAATTAGCACACTAGCTGACAAGGCCTAGAGAGAAAAGGGTTGGAGAGACAGCAAAAGCAATCTACACAAGAGGAGTGTTCTTAATACCTACAATGTGTAACAATAATAAGGACATTTTGACAGCAAAATGTTTCTTTTTTAATGGCTTTACATTTAGTTCCAGGTACTTAATTCATTCAGTAACAGGTAGCAGAGCATTTAGTGTGGTTTTCAAAATAAAATTCTATACTAATTTCAAAACCAAAACAATGAAGAGAAGAGATAAAGACAAGATAAAAAGTAATTTAAGGAAATAAAATAAAAACAAATCAAAACAATATAGTTTAAACCACACTGTTCCCATTTTTTCAATTGATGTCCTACAAGCTGAGTCTCAACAAGGTGAATAAACATGCCTTTCCTGCTGCCCTGACTATGGCATGTCTTGAGATCAGGATATGATCTGACTCTTCTGATTCTGAACATTTTAACGTGAAACTAGAGTTAGTTTCTGAGCTCCTTCCCCTCCAGAATATTCCCAAATCTCTCCTGTCTTCTTTCAGAAGTAAATTTCACAGAGCTTTTGGCAGAATATAAACTGAAAAGCCACAGTACCTTCAGACACAACACCTTTTAGCAGCCTTCAAACTCAACAGACCTTTGAGCATTCTGATGAAGTTCATTGCTTTCACTGATATGGCTATTTAATTGTTATGCTTTTTGCTCCTTTTCTTTTCACCTAATAAACATTTAATGAGAAACAGTGGCACAAGACCCAAAATATCTATTAAATGCCCTGATCTTCATAGTAGCAGTCATATTCTCACCTAACTCCTTTTACTTTCTTTACTTAAAATCTTTTTCTCATTGTCAGCTGAGGCAGCCAAGGTTCCCAATCCAGTTCCTCCAGAGGCTAGGACATGCCCTTGGGAAACTAGGAGAGGTTTACAAGATGTCTAGAATTCAGTACCTGCAGATTCTTGGTTTGTTGCCTGGCTGTCTCCAGCAGGATCTCTCCAATAAAGGCTCAGGTTTAATTGTAGGAGAAATTTAATCCAGGAGCTGCTCGGAAAAAGCAAAACTAATAAGGCTGAACCTGTTTTGGCTCCTCTAGCTCCACACAGTCCTCTGTAAAAATACTAGAAAACTGCTCTCAAAGGTATTCATATTGTATTCTAAGTTAGGTAATATGTATTTCCAGTTTCAAATTACTGTGCTGTATTTAGGACACAACATTTTGTCTGGTTAAAATTCAGCTTTTAGACACATTTAGAAATATGTCCCATACATGTAGTTTGAGAAAATATGATCAAGTTCTGTGGGAGAAGCCCGTCTACTTTTACATGGATCTAGACCCACCCAGAGTGGATACAAGTCCATCCATGGTGTACACAACAGCCCCAAAGCTGAAACTGGATGGGGTGAAGCAGCAATCACTAGTTTGGGTTAAATCAAAGACATTCAGCTCAGGCCATGGCGTGGCTGAGCCCTGCACTGCATCCCCCTGATGGGAGCAATAATCACATTTACAGGGCTACAATCTGTGTCCTGGCACTGATCTTTTGTTATGGTAGCAAAACATCAAATTAATAAAGACACATTTGTTTCCATAGACCCTTTCTCTGAATAAATCCCTACACATTTAATGATTTTTCAATTTTTATGGAATGGAAGCTCTCCTACCTCCTAAACATGTTATTTTGCTTATATATGGTAAATTTATAATGAGAATTTTTGCCTTAGATTTCTTCTAATTTATTATAAGCAATGGATTTGGGAAGTATGAACTCTAGAAAACTAAGTAAATATAGGTGAGATATATGACGCCCGTAGTACACTGCGAAGTAAAATTAATAGAAAACCAGTGTTGGTAAAAAATATTCTAAACATCCTCATGTGGATGGTTTTTGCATTTTAAATATGCTCCTAGGGACAGAAATAATAATAATTAATGCTTTGCATTTACATGTGACTTATTATCTGAAGATTTTGAGTTCTACACATTATTATCTCATTAAACCTTACAACACCCTTGTGAGGGAAGAAAGGGCTTTATTATAGATATTTTACAGAGATATTCATTTAGAAAAAACCCATAGAATTGCAGTAGCAATATTAACCCTTTCCAAGTCATATTGCCACATGAGTTGGAAAGCAAATTCCACAATTTTGCCCATTAAGAAATGGCAGAAACAAATGAAGAATTGATTAAAACTATTCTCCTAAAAAGTAGACAGGCCTTCATGTAAATTAGTTTAATAGCTTTATATAGTAATTTTGGAAGGACTGTTTAAGAAGACAAAGACAGGGAAAGGGTTGCTCAGAGAAATTTGAGATGTTCCCTTCTTAGAGGTTTTCAAAAATTTATTGCACAAGGTTCTGAATAACTTGCATGCAGCTTTTTTTTGAGAAGAAGTTGGAAAAATTATCTCCTAAAGTTTTCTTCAAACCAAATTGTTTTGTCATTTGTTTAAAATCAATAATACACTTCAGATATTGAACGCTCAACTACATAACAATTCTTAAAAAATTCATCTATCATAGCCATTTAGCAACTACATAAGAATAAAGAAATAAGCTATCACAATTTTCACTCCAAGGAGAGACTAAATCATAGATTCCCTGTGGGGTTACAGGCTCCTTGGGGCACATCCAGCTGCTCCAGCATGGGCTCTGCTCTCCTTCCACAGGCTGCAGGTGGATCTCTGCTCCCCTGGGCTGCAGAGGCACAGCTGCCCCACCATGGGCCCCTGCCTGCACCAGGGGCTGCAGGGGTTTCTCTGCTCCAGCACCTGGAGCACCTCCTCCCTCTCCTTCTGCACCCACCTTGGTGTCTGCAGAGCTGTTTCTGTCACTTATTCTCACTCCTCTCTCTTGCTGCAATTGGCCCTGCACAATAACGTTTTCCTCTTGTTAAATCTGTTCTCCCAGAGGCACTACCACTCTCACTGATGGATTCAGCCTTGGCCAGTGGCAGGTCTGACTTGTACCCAGCTGTTTTTTTGCTTTCATGGACACAGAGGAAGCTTCTGCAGCTTCTCAAAGATGCTACCCCTGTAGCCTCCCCTCCTGCAAAAACCTTGGCACACAATCCCTAGCAAGTCTTATAATTTAAAATATTTAATTTGGGCTTAGAATTTCCTTTTCATCCTCTTAATTTTTTTTAATGTTATAGCACACATATTCTTATTAGACCTTCCATTTACCCTCTTTCTACCTATATAAAACTACATATGTGCACTGAATAGTTTGATTATTGTTTTTTAAGTAACTTTATAAGTGTAGAGATAAATAAAGTATGCCATGTATAGAGTTTGTTGACAGAAGGGAACCTGTCTGTCTCTCTGGAGACAAAAGAACATTACAGTTCACTTAGTCCCTCTAGAAAGACATATATCCCTATTTACAGATACAAAGATGGAGTCTACAGAGGACTTTCTTGTGTCTTCATCACAAAAGAGACCACTGTTGCCTGTTTTCTACATCATGTTTTAGCTTGTAAGTTTACTTACAAGCTATGACACAACACTCCATTATTTCTTCCTGATAAACTGAACCCTTACATCTTTCTCTCTAAATTGTTTAATCAATTTTACACATTCAGCACTGTCCACTCCAATTTTTCATCAGGTTTTTTAAAATGGGCAGACAGTGTGCTGTCCTGACAACGTCTCAAGTGTAAGGGAAACTGAATGTCCATACTAAACAGGCTTTAGTTTGTCTATCTTGTCTAGACTAATAATAATACTTCTAGTAGACTGGAGAACTTCATTATAAGATGGCTGTGTAATGGAGGCACAATGCTAATAACTTCCTTTAACCATGCTAACACCATCTTCAGCATTGGTTACTGGCATTATTTAAGTTCTGATATTATGTATATTTTTAGCCTGTCTCCTTTCATCATAGAGAATAAGGGAAAAGAAGTTGCCACTGTTTTAAACTTAGTTTTGAAGTTGAACCAACATTTTTAACAATAGCAAGAGTTACTGCTTCTTTTTAAAAATGAGACAAAATGAAACATTAGTTCACACATTAAAAAAATTCTATCTTAAAGTTAGATTTCTAAAATATATTTTCCTGGATAAAACTCAAGCTTCTAAATTACATAAGTGCTTTTGACAATTGCCTTTTTAAATGCCTTGAGACTAATCTGCTTATGAATTATTCATGGTTAAAAAGAAGTTTGCCTGTGATAGACTGCTCTCTTAAAATTGCTGTCAGCCCAAGTGTTTAGGCCATAAATCTACAAATACTTCTCTCCCCACCCTAGAAAAGAATTCCTATAGGAATATAGGAAATGAGAAATATCATTAGTTTTGAAGAACTTTGAAGCACCTACAAAAGCAAATGGATATACTGGGTTTAAATTGTGAGGGTTCTTTACAGTACTGCTTTTAACTGTCAAAGTTTAATGCTAATGTTTCTGCCAAAAAACTAAGAGTAAGGGAAAACAGGTAACAAAGGGAAATACAGAGTAGTGAAATGAATCCAAAATTAGAATTCAGAGACTTCATAAAAAAGCCAAAAGCTCTCCTAAAAGTATAAAATAAAATATTTTCAGGTGTCAAATTTTAAAATGGAAAGTCAATTGTAATTGTTTTTTTTTTATTTTCTTTCTTCAATGTGGGTTTATTTTTACAACTTTTCTCAGGGACAGGTCAATATTGGTTCTGTAGGTAAGGAATAGGAACATTTGTCAGACAGAAAACCTTTTATTTCAGTTATTTATTATTTATAGTTTTGTTTTGGCTTTGTCTTTTTAATTTTTTTTATTTATAACAATTTATTTTTAAAAGTGTCACTGATAGGGAATCATACTCCAATGACTAAATTATTGTGTAGTCCCATATGAAATTCTAGACACATGTTTCTGACTCAAACTAGACTGCACAGATTTTTAATACAATAAAGGGATTTTTTTTCCATCTTTTCCATTAAACTCAGTCTTGAAGCTTCTGAAGACAGGGGAACTTACCAAAGATTCATGTAAGAAATGCAAAAAGGACAAAAAATGTCCTTCATGATGCCCCAAAATGTAGATTAAAAAAAGACATTTTACATGACTACTACTTAGTTTCTGACAGAAGAAGTAGATTATATATCTTAAGAAAACTACAATTCTTAAAATAAAGCTAGAGTAATGAAACTGTTAATGTACATCTTTCAGTATTTTAGATTATCCTGCCTAGTAATTATAATAAATATTTTAATTGTATATAAATATCTTTTGCTGTGTATGTGTTCTTATAGAGAAGCTGAGACTTCCAACTCTAAACACCCCCCATACAAGTTCTGACATCACCAGTGGATGAGATCAATGTTCCTTAAAAATTCTTTTTGTTCCCATTCTTCTTATTTTTCTTTCTATGACAACATTGTTAAAGTGTATAAGAAGAAATCGATATTGCTTCTACAATAAAACAAACAAACAAACAAACAACAAATCTTATCCAGTCCACTTTCTTTTAAATTTGTTTTGACACTGGAGGAAATAATACAAGAAAAGGCTCCTGTGACAGGAAGGTCGGCTTCTTATGTCAGTACATATAATTTCAGATATATTTATTCTCTGTTTTCAATTACAAATGTTGTATGTTGAAACTTGAATATTTGCATTACTTTTAAAATAGAATTTTATTGAGGTCTAGGGCTTAAACCTAGCTTGCTGCTGACCTTGAGCAATTTGGTTTTTTGGTTAATGAACATATGAATAGAATACGAAGTAAAAGGTAATATAATTTACCATTCTTCTTTTTCATTGTTTGCTATACAGTGGAACTTTCTTTTCTTCTTATTTTAAAATGAGTTATGGCTGATCTAAACCCTTCTGAAAACAGCCCTTGCTTTAGAACAAAAGGAAGGCAAGCTAAATTCCATTTCATTTAGTAACAATCAAAATAATAGAGGTCATTGTACTCAATTTCAGCTCCCTGTCATGATTTAACAGAGGCTTAGAGGCTTAAGGTTCTTTCCAGGAAATTATATAGCAAGATGTAATCTAGTATATAGATTTGGCACAACAGGAGATGAAAAAGTTTAGAGAGAGATAATGCAGTCTCTTATAAATCTTGGAAGAATGCCCCCCATTTCTATATAAGGTTGACATAGCCCTTTGGGTATTTGCTGATATTTGGCATAACTGCAGTAATTTTATCACTTTTAGCATGAGATATTTCCCCCTGTTCTAAATATCCATATCTTATCACATAAAGATGCTGTGAGATAATGTGAGCAAACAAAATTAAGGTTGTATTACTAAAAATTACCTTTATAGGCAAAAATCTCAAGGGGTGTTATTAATGGCTCTTTACTCATATACAAAAAATTCTTGACTTTATAAAACATTCTACTAAAAAAGAAAAGGCTAATTACAGAGGTAGCTCATAACCAAGATTAATAATGACAACCTTATAATGGGTTCGTATTAAAAAGAGAAAAAAAGTCTACTGAACAGCAAGAGCAAAAGGGGAGAAGCAGTACTGCAAACAGAGATTACACTGAAAAGAGCATTTGGCATTTATAAAAACTTGATAGGTTTTAATCCCAAGCAGACTTTGTCCTTTTTCACATAACACTATGACATTTTGTCTGACCAGAGCCTTCTCTTTGCTAGACATTTTTCTTGACTGCATAGGCATGAAACAGAACTAAATCCAATACGTATTTAATAATTTGTGTTTGGGATAGAATTTAAAAAAAAAATCTAGATTTCTAATTCTGAGGCAGTAGCAATTAAAATACTTTTTATGATCTACTATTTTAGCTCACGAGTCACTCCTTCCACAATCTATATGCAGTCAGATGAGCTTATTAATTAAAAAGAAAATAACACAAAGACAATTTCTTAATTCTTGTATGTTAATGCATTTAAAATGCAAGTCATGCATTTTGAAAACATATTTCATATGCTTAATTTTACAAAAATTTTCAAGTATTTACTATTCAAACTAATAGCAAAGTATGCAGAGTTAAGTGAAAATTTAGTTGTTGTCACTAGTATTTCACAGTGTGAATGGAAACCTTAGTCTTTTTTTTTTTTTTNTAATTAAAACTAGAAAAAGACCTTACAGTTATTTTAGAACTGAGTAAATATTTGGGAAAGACAATGGTTACAATTCTAAATTTTGCAAGAAACCACATTCCTCTTGAACTGATGTGTACCTCAATGCAAAAGAACTCTATTAATATCTAGAGTATGTCTTACTGGAAGTTAAAAAGTCAAACCAAATGAAAAGACTGATATATGTCACCTCAATTCAAATTAGAATATTTCATTCTTAAATTTATAGCTTTTAAAAGTCATGTTCCTTACTGTAATGAAAGACATCTGTGAAAAAAAGGTACTTCAACTGCATTTATTCTGTTCTTGATGCAGCGTGACAATTTGTGTGCATCTTCAAAATGCTTATGCTTTCCTCCTTAAAATGTAGATCTTCAGAAAGTAATCTCTTACACAGTCTAATAAATGACCTTGATGTCAAACTCCTGAAGTGGAACATGAAGTTCTCATAACAGGATTTGGGGTGACACTGGTACTGTGAATAGGCAATAATCATCTGCCAAAAGGGAAATCACCTGCGACTGGATGATAAGAAATATCTTCTGAAGACCATGCCTGGAATCCCTTTCATCCCTAATATCTGCCTCCAACCTTAAGAGTAAAGCCTGGAATCCTTTATTGAGAATCAACAACTCTGCTCATCTTTCAGTGTTTTAAATGGTAAGATGCAAGAGATTAACTGGCATTTGTCAGAGCTTTGTGGGCACTAATAGATTTTTGTTACCCTGCTCAGCCTCCTTGCTGCCTCCTCTGGCACTTTCAGGTGGCTCTATGAACCCCATGCAACGCCAATACTTTGTTGTGGTCATGCCACAGGAGAATGTTTCCAGCTGTGTCTCTCTGCTGTCTTCAGGATGGACTTCAGCCCTACAGAGCAGGTAGGTTCACCCGTCAGCCCCAGTCTGCAGCCTTGTCTGCAGCCTTTCCACTGACCCTGTTTGCTCCTGGCTGAACTTTGTCAGTGAATTCCAGACGTGGTTCATTGCTCACTCTGTCTGGATTGCTCTCTGCTACCAGTCTCTTGCACTGACCACAGTTTTCAGCCCCTAATAGTGTAGCGCTGCCTTTGCAGCTCTCTGACAGTGTTCCTCTTCCTTTATATCTTTATAACTGGAATCACAACCAATTACATGAAAGAACTTGATTTACGAGGTTTCAGATGCTGAATTTATTTGCACTGATATAATCTATTACCAAGAGAACGTCCTAGCCTCAAGGTCATCAGATATCTTGTGAAAGAGGCAACCTTCACCTTTTGCTCTTCCTCAGTGAAGAAAGAGTACACAAAATAAGGTAAGAAAATGTGGAGATAGACACAAAAATGAATGGCTTTTTAGCCTGATGTTTAAAAAACTGTTAAGAGACAGAGCTCTAATGGTTTTGACAAAAACAATGGTTTTTGTGTCTTTGCAGGAAATCTATGAAAAACACCTTGCTGGTGTGAGTCATCCAACCACAAGGCTACAAAGGCAGTCCACTTTGTTTCTCAGGTTATGCAATCTCTCTGAAATCCCACATTGTGGCTGATATGTCCCTGTTTTGACTGAGTCTTTCTTCAAGATTGTTGCAGAATTTAAACCTTGAGCCAGTTCTTCGTATCAGAGGATCACAGGAAGTTTTGGGTTGGAAGGGACCTTAAATCTGATCTAGTTCTAGTTTCCCCACAATACTTGGCACCTATATCCCAACCTATAGGGAATTTAAACAATATAAGAATGGAATTGTAATAAAAGCAGAAGCTGTTTTACATGCTAACTGAATATTCAAGGTGGAACAATTTTAAGACCAAGCCTAAAGGTTCTTACTTCCCTAAAGGCATCTGAAGACTTCCAGGTTAGCCTCTCACAAATTTGTGTCTACAATGAGCATCCCAGATACTACATATCACAATGTGTGTGCTTCAATGTAAGAGGTTAATAAAAACATATTAGTTTTAGCATGCAGTGTAAATTACTACTTCTTCTATCAGGTCAGCCATTGTATGTTATGTAACAAGTTCAAAAGAGCCTGCAGAATCAAGTCATTTTTACATCATAAATTGAGATTCTTGATAGTGTATTACATTGTTTTCTGTGCACTTATATGAGAATTATAATGGTCTGAAAACATCATATCAGTAAACTCACAGAAAGTTGAAAATACATACATTACAGACAGAAAGAGTGAAAGGCAGAAAAAGAGCATAAATTTTACAATGCATTTGTTTCAGAGAAGCAAATGTGTTAGAGTTTACAGTTGTGCTGATAAGCATGAGGTACTCCAGTTTAGGAACAGAGCAAAATACAACTGTATCTGCTATTCATGCATATGCATCCCTATAGGTGCAAACATTTTCTAATGCATAGGAAAAAATTAAAGGCTTATGGAGAAAATGCTCCTTTTTTCAAAAAATCCCTTGTGAAATTATAAATAATGCAGGATTAATATCTGCAGATAGAGAAGTGTGGAATAAAAATTACCTAACACAGACACTAGCTCTAAGCAGCATCAGCTAGCA
Source organism: Chaetops frenatus (assembly GCA_013400775.1). NCBI lineage: Eukaryota > Metazoa > Chordata > Aves > Passeriformes > Picathartidae > Chaetops > Chaetops frenatus. The sequence goes on from VZTR01032175.1 coordinate 255,031, forward strand.
AATCATTCACCTAAGATGCAGTGGTAAGGACATAATTTCAAGCTACATTGAATATTGCATGGTATAATACAAGCCACTTTGAAACAAAATTAGATGCATAATTTCCTATACAGACTGCATGAGAAGTCAAATCAAACTAAATTTGTTGTTCTACTGACACATTTTTGTTATCCATAGTGTCAGTTTCCTACATTTTTTTCCTCCCACTGTGTTATTATTTTTGGTGAGGAAGAGTGCCATGAGGTACATCTTGCATAAATCAAGGTATCAGAAGAACAGCTATGAAACTCATTTACATAAAAGACTACATAAAGTTTGAAGAAGAGAGAGTAGTGGGCAGACTCATAAATTCAAATTTGTAGGACTGTCTCTTACTTTTCTCATTTGCCTTACATATATTTTAATTTATAACAAAGGCAGAAATTTTATGAGATACAGATGATTGAGATATTTATAATTCCATATTAGTAACGCCAAAACTGAAGAGGTCATATAAACAGTACAGTCCTTATGAAATATGACAAAAAGATCTCTCCATCAGACTTTCAATTTCCATTTCTTCAATATATTTTTCTTACAAATTTTATTATAAATTCTGGGATCAAACTTTAAAAATTATGCCATTCCAATAAATCAACATTATTTTAAACCAAATCAGTATGCCTTTTCTCCCTCTCTGACATGCATGTGTATTTACATAATTTGCGAAGACTTCACTGAAGCGTACTCAAAGTATATTCTTCTTGTTTGTGGTGATAAATACATGTACTTTACACTGAGCATAAGTAATAATTTCAGTATTCATTATCTTCATAGCTTTCAATAATCACAGTTATAACTCCAGTTATAAATTTCATGTAAGTAAGCCTGCACATGTGGACGGGATGCCATTTATCTCTGTGCTCTGTTTTCTTCAAATGATGTTCATTCATTATTTTCTCAAGGGATTTCTTCAGTTGTGTTTTTTTTATGTTTCTATTTTTTTCCCCCAAAGGTACAACAATAACTTTACGTTATTCTTGAGTTTTACTAGGTTGGGTCTTTGGATATCTGAGCTTCCTCAGTCACACAATGGAACCCACTGCTCAAAGCTGTGTCTTACCCTGTAAGCAGGAATAAGACAACCTGTAGCTCTCAGAGTTCCAGGCAGCAGGTTATCAAGATGAGTCAACAGGAAATAGGAAAGAGATTTCTCTTCTGATATAAAAGTTCCCGTGTTAAACTGAGACGTGCATACCAGAATGTGCAAGACAAGGGCTGAAGTAAAAGGATCGAGTATTTTGTCCCAAAGGACATAGGCTCTTTTAAAAGGAAGTGGATACTATATATATTATACAGTTTCATAAGAGAGCACTCATTGTGACAGGGAGAAATATATCTCTTGTCAAGTAACAAGTTTAATTTGACTGTTGCAGTAGGAAGCCTTGTATAGCAGGGTTACTCTGAGATTCCTGTACTCTGCTTCAATCTGGGAATGAGCAGCAATAAATGCAATATTTGGGAAATAAAAATGGAAAATACAAGCTTATGTCTGATGGTTCACCCAGGGTTCTGACTATACCTGTTCTAGGCCAGACCTGTTTGAAGTAGAGTACAGAAACCTCATTCTTCTGAACAAGAGCTGAAGGCAAGATCATGGTCTCAGTGGGAATACGTCAGCATTAGGCTGTTGACACATAGCACAAACCCTCTTGCATGCATTTCCCACACCTGTGAACCCTGAATCCCTCACTGTGCAGTGGTATGGTTGCTACAGAAGGGGCTTATACATCTTGCCCAACTCACATGCTAGTCCAATAAGTAGGGCTTGGAATTTTTTTCAGAAGAGGGAGATGTAGGCTGAGCAGGGAACCAAAACTTTGCATCCTTTTTTTTGGATGAATGGATGCTTGTTTTAGTAAATAGTGCTATTACAGGAAAATAAAAAGAAAAAAATAAAGGAAATAAAAAGAAAAAAGAAAAAAATTTTTTTGCTCTATTTATTATTAAACAAGATGTCATTTTTCTTTGATTGATGAATGTTTTCAGTCCTCATCCATCAAACCTATATCCTATATGTGCATACTCCCAATGCTACTATCTAATTAATAAATTAATATTAAAGCAGCTGAAGTGTTAAACAGGGATTTGGCTTAGAAATCAAGAATATTTGGTGGTACATATAGCTGCCTAATATGACAAAAATTGTGCAAGAATATTTTTGCCAACATGATTTTTTTATTAATTTATTTCTTGCTCTTTATTTCTGCATCAACTGGCAACCAATAACAATTACACAAACACATAAAAATTATGAAAGGAATGAATTTACACCAACAGTGGCTTTGGTTTTATACAGTAAATACTGCAAAACACAGTGCAGTGATTCAATAAATCACTAGATGTACCCTATTCCAAAACTGGCAGCAGTTGAAGTGTCTTTATTCTTTTTGCCTTTGTTTTTAGACTTTGATTCTAGGTGTCAAATTCCTGTCAGAGATGCTTTGCACCAGAGGGAAACTACTTCTACTTCATATGGGGTACTATATGCTAGTTATCTACTACAGAATGTGTTAAATTGCAATCACTCATCTAGTAGTGCATTTTCAGTTTGTGTTACCTAAGTATGTCATAATTATATCCAGAAAATGACCAGCTATACAGTATGGTTCCTTATCACCAGAAACACAGAAGCAAAATATCTTTATATGTACATTGTTCTCTTTTGACACTCCTCACAGGTCTGATTTGAAAGAGTCCTCTACAGGGAGCCTAGAGAGATGATAATATAATTGTTTGCGGTTGGAATGTAAAGAAAATTAGTAATAGGTTCATGGAGGCTGCTCATAAAACAACTGCACTTCTCATTACAGGAATCAGCATTTATGAATATGTTCTGACCTAGTTTGATATACTGAGTTTTCAAAGCAAGGACTCTTACATAATGGTACTTTCATTTAGAACTTACAGGTTGAGGTACTCGAGACTGTATAAAAAAATGTATAGAACTCTACTAGGAAAAAGCCTGGGATAATATGGTTACCTTTATGTAAGTTTCAAGATATCAACTGGGTATCATATAGCTGAACCAAGCATCAACTGAAGAGACTGTGTGATGGCAGAGCCCCTTGCCCCATTCTGTGCCTGGGAATGAATGCCTTTTGAAAAGGCAGCACAGAGGAGGTACATTCCCTAAATATCCACAGGTGTAGCCCTAAGAAATAATCTGTATGCAGAATAGACACTATGTGAATGAACATTCTTTAATCTTACTGCACTTCTGCTGAATGGAAATCGAAATTAGGATTTTATTAATTATTTTCTACTGGAAGGGGCGTGCAGATAGCATCTGCATATGTCCTTAATACATTTGTCTTGTCTAAATTTACATGGGCACATAAGTGGGTTCATAGGTCTGCTGTAGCATAGGCCAGCCCCTCTTGCTGAAATCTAAATCCCAACACCAATATCCAGTTCCTGAAATTTTCTGTATAAAGGAAGATTAAAGCATACACAATGTTTTCTTTCTTCAGCACACCCAAATGAAAAACAAAACAAGTAATTCTGAAGAAAGAATATATGAACACGTCAAAAAACCGCAAGAAGATATGTGCAATATGTGTTGCAGCCCAGTGAAGTAGCTGCACAGAAGTACTGCTACATTTCATTTTAGCAGGGGGAGCAGACAGGCTGTGCCTAGCCCAAGCCAGCCCCCACCCAGTCACATTCATTGGCTCCAGCCATCTCTGATCTGGGTCTAGGAAGAGTATCCATGAAATGAATCCAATCCTACCTGGCTCTGCCTGTGAAACAGTACTATGCTACTCTGCCAAATGAAGCAAAACTGGTAGATCATCACATAGCACTTCTTTCTTTTACCTAATTTCATGCATAGCCCCATTTCATTTCCTGTTTCCCCCTTTTGGGTTTATTCTTTACAGAGATGCTTTCTGGGTTCAGTCATGCATGGACAAAATGAAAATGTATTAAGGCCGCTGGGAGTTCTATACTGATTGTTACAATGGCCATGTAGAGCTCTGACTGTTACTCGAAAAACTGTTGAAAAACTGATTTGATTGCCTAGTGCTGGCTGAGCAACACATTATCTTGTAATGAATAGTCTGCACACCCCCTTCACCAGACTTCTGGATACGAAACATTAAAAAAAAAAAGTGTAAATGACAATGGAAAGATATTTCTCCAGTGCTTGGATGCCACGAAAGGAAAAGTGAGCACCTATGGTGGCTACTACACTTTTAATAAAAATTATGATGGTAATATTACAACAACTTCAAAGGAAAAAAGAGCTTACCATTCAATTTTGTGTACAATTACATGCGATAGGCACCTTGTAAGAATACATAAAAGCCACTATTTATTTTGAGAAAGAAACTTAAAAATGAGAACTCTGTGAGTCCATCCTGGCCTTTGCTCAATGTTTATTTTATAAGTCTGATATCCTTGTGACTTTGGTAAGAAACAAGATTCAGGGAATTTTTAAGTGGCATATCCATTTGCTTCAGAGCATAGATATTGGAGTTTTATGCCTATTTTACTAAGCCTTCTATCTGCATGTTTATTAGAGTAACTCTAGTGAAATAAAATAGAATTCTAGCAAAATAATCCATCTCAATATTATAATAACAAGCTAGCATGGACAGGCATTACAGACAGATACATAGCATTTCCTAAGGAGCATTTTCCACCAAGCCTTGTTCCCCTATACAGACCTTTTTTCAGGATGCACAATCCTTTCTACCCTTGCCCTCCTTTCCCCTCCCCTCTTCTTCCCTCATTTCCCCTTCCTATCCCCTTCCACTCCCCTCTTCTTCCCTTTCCTTCTCATGCCCTTCCCTGCCACTCAGTTACTCTTCTTAAATGTCTATCCTCGAACTTTACTCTATATGAGCATATACACAATGTTGAAAATTAAACAAATGATATTAAGACTGTCAGAAATCTTAACCTTGCAGAATTGAATACACAGATCCTTTAATGCACTTATTCTCAACACACTAAAAAGATTAATCAATGAGGGATATATTTTTTACTTCCTCCTGTGTGGATTATTTTCTCCTATATAGTTATACACTTATTATGACAGATGGCAATAATTTATTATCACCCTCTAAATTCTGTGAATGGAAAAACATTGTTTCCTGGATTTAATTTACCAGTGTCAAATTGAAAAGATATGTGAATTATAATAGATGCATCAGTCTCCCTATTATGTGAATAAAATCCCAGCAAATTAATATTAGTATGATTAATTCATGAATATTTACATAGTCCTTGAAATTGATTATGGGAATAAATAATCATTTGTGCAAAATTTATCAAAGCAGACAGGTGTAAAAAGATGATAAAATGTATTTTTATAAATATAGGAATATATTTCAATGTAGCATACAACATACAACTTTCTTCTTTTGACTAGAAAGCCAAATATTCATTTCAGAATATGTTGATAAACCTGGCAACAGTAAATGCCAAGCTGAAATGCAAACTCAATGGAAACTGTAGAAGAGATGTTGAAGCACCCAATATGTGGTTATTCTGACATATAGCAAAACAAATATGTTCTGAGTGTGTTAAAGTACAACACAATGGAGTTTTTCAGATACAAAATAACATATTCATAAAGTATATAAATGGCAGCACTGTATGGAAAAATATAGCTGTAAAGTGCATTTAAAAAGTTTTTCTAAAAGCCCATTTTTCTTGGAAAAGCCTGAAGTTGAGTATTTGATGACAAATAAACAAAACAGGATCTTTATGAATTAAAACACTTATTTACTTCCAAGAATTTGGTAGGTATTGAATTATACAATGAATAAGCATGTAATTAACATATTAAACATATGAAAAGCATATCTAGTTGGTGCTTAGACAAGAATTCAGAGGAGCTCGAATTCACTTACAGTGGTTAGATTTTAGAATAAATCAAAGTTGCCTAGGGAAATCAGGGGTGGATTAATCTTGTACTGACATATGAAACTGGTTGTCTACAGACAGGGTTTTCTCAAGAAGCCCAAATTAACACACCTCTTATTACTTCATCATCTATGAATTATTACATCTTCAGTCACATTCATTTCATAAATAATTGTCCTCTTCATATGATGCCTTGCAAGTCACTCTAATTATATATATATATATATAAAGATATATATTTTTTTCTGTTGTACTGAAAGGCATATTTTCTTCATAATGGTGTATATGAATCTTTTAATGTATATATTAAAAGTTATGCTGATCACTAAAACAGGACGTAAAAGGTTTTGGATTTTTTTTTTAAATAAGAGGCAGAAGCATCTAACTATGCATTTGCATCACAAAACACGTTTCTGTTAAAAGAATAGTACTGGCAGAGAAATAAAGTGGTACTAATCAGTTGTGATTGAAAAGAAATAAGGTTGCAAGCCATAAAAGTGATTGAGTTTCCATCCTTTTAATGTAATTTCATTGATGTGCTGGTGCATGGCCAGGTTTTGGTAGTGGGGGGGATACAGGAGTGGTTTCTTTTAGAAGCTCCCAGAAGCTTTCCCTATGTCAAATAGAGCCCATGACATTCAGCTCCAAGAAGGATCAGCCACTGGCCAAAGCTGAGCCCATCATCAACAGTGGTAATGCCTCTGGAATAAAGTGGTTAAGAAGGGTGGATTAAACTGCTTCACAATGGCAACAGGAGAGAGGATTGAGAGTGGGGGAGCAACAATTCTGCAGATACCAGGGTCAGTGAAGGGGAGAAGGTGCTCCAGATGCCAGAGCTGAGATTCCCCTGGTGCCCATGGTGCAGGCCCTGGTGAGGCAGCTGTGCCCCTGCAGCCCGTGGAGGATCAGGGGATGCAGAGATCCACCTGCAGCCCAGGGAGGGGCCCACATCAGAGCTACTGAATGCTCAAAATAATCTGGGAACCCCTGCTGGAATGAGCTTGCTGGTAGGAGTTTTGTGACCCCTCTCCCCCTGTGGGGGATCCATGCTGGAGCAGTCTGTTCCTGACAGACTATAGCCCTTGAAACACCCCTATGCTGGAGTAGTTCATGAGGAACTGTAGCCCATGGTGAGGACTCACATTGGAGAAGTCACATGAGAGACCCAGTGCTGGAGCAATTAACTCCTGAAACGTGAAAATGGAGGCAATGATAGAAGTTTCCAATTTCATGTTTTGTGTAGACAAAAATAAAATGGTTTCAAGTGAGATTGTGAAAAACATGTTAATTCTCAAAAACAGACTCATATACATAATGATACAGCTCATGAGTGGTCCAGTTTAAACTTAATCAGTGACCAGAATTACTCAGAACCATTTTAAGTGAAGCCATATTTTACTCTAGTCTCTGGGATACTTGCAGAGCTCACAGCTACCTTTCTTTGCATTTTCATGCCTTGACATTTCACTTTTTTCCCAGACATGGTCTTCTCATTGTCTCTTCTGTCTAGGTTGTTTTTTGAACTACCAGTTTATTCCACAGACTGAATCGGCTGATAGGCAAATCCAACCCATTGTTTTAAATTAAGCTTTGTTCAAATTTGACCTTAACATCACCACTTCAGCATATGATCTTTGAAGAACAGTATCTTTTCAGGTTGCTAGTACTGTCTGATCCTCAGGCAATAATGTCAATATATTTAGACTAAGTATATTCAAATTTTTTAAACAAAATTAGCACGCATGTTTTTTGACATATAAGGTGCATTTGTAATACAATTTAAAATAGCTGAGCTATAAAGTTCTTGGAAATTAAGGTTAATAATGAAATCATGGAAAGATACTTGAACAGAGCAATAGTATATATTGACTTCTTGATATATAAACCAAAATTCATATTCTCTTTTAAAGTTCCTAATGAGTTTTCACTACGTTTTCTCAGTATCCCTGAAGTACAACTTCATACCCTATGAAGTACAACTTCATACCCTATGAAGTACNAAACACGTTTCTGTTAAAAGAATAGTACTGGCAGAGAAATAAAGTGGTACTAATCAGTTGTGATTGAAAAGAAATAAGGTTGCAAGCCATAAAAGTGATTGAGTTTCCATCCTTTTAATGTAATTTCATTGATGTGCTGGTGCATGGCCAGGTTTTGGTAGTGGGGGGGATACAGGAGTGGTTTCTTTTAGAAGCTCCCAGAAGCTTTCCCTATGTCAAATAGAGCCCATGACCTTCAGCTCCAAGAAGGATCAGCCACTGGCCAAAGCTGAGCCCATCATCAACAGTGGTAATGCCTCTGGAATAAAGTGGTTAAGAAGGGTGGATTAAACTGCTTCACAATGGCAACAGGAGAGAGGATTGAGAGTGGGGGAGCAACAATTCTGCAGATACCAGGGTCAGTGAAGGGGAGAAGGTGCTCCAGATGCCAGAGCTGAGATTCCCCTGGTGCCCATGGTGCAGGCCCTGGTGAGGCAGCTGTGCCCCTGCAGCCCGTGGAGGATCAGGGGATGCAGAGATCCACCTGCAGCCCAGGGAGGGGCCCACATCAGAGCTACTGAATGCTCAAAATAATCTGGGAACCCCTGCTGGAATGAGCTTGCTGGTAGGAGTTTTGTGACCCCTCTCCCCCTGTGGGGGATCCATGCTGGAGCAGTCTGTTCCTGACAGACTATAGCCCTTGAAACACCCCTATGCTGGAGTAGTTCATGAGGAACTGTAGCCCATGGTGAGGACTCACATTGGAGAAGTCACATGAGAGACCCCGTGCTGGAGCAATTAACTCCTGAAACGTGAAAATGGAGGCAATGATAGAAGTTTCCAATTTCATGTTTTGTGTAGACAAAAATAAAATGGTTTCAAGTGAGATTGTGAAAAACATGTTAATTCTCAAAAACAGACTCATATACATAATGATACAGCTCATGAGTGGTCCAGTTTAAACTTAATCAGTGACCAGAATTACTCAGAACCATTTTAAGTGAAGCCATATTTTACTCTAGTCTCTGGGATACTTGCAGAGCTCACAGCTACCTTTCTTTGCATTTTCATGCCTTGACATTTCACTTTTTTCCCAGACATGGTCTTCTCATTGTCTCTTCTGTCTAGGTTGTTTTTTGAACTACCAGTTTATTCCACAGACTGAATCGGCTGATAGGCAAATCCAACCCATTGTTTTAAATTAAGCTTTGTTCAAATTTGACCTTAACATCACCACTTCAGCATATGATCTTTGAAGAACAGTATCTTTTCAGGTTGCTAGTACTGTCTGATCCTCAGGCAATAATGTCAATATATTTAGACTAAGTATATTCAAATTTTTTAAACAAAATTAGCACGCATGTTTTTTGACATATAAGGTGCATTTGTAATACAATTTAAAATAGCTGAGCTATAAAGTTCTTGGAAATTAAGGTTAATAATGAAATCATGGAAAGATACTTGAACAGAGCAATAGTATATATTGACTTCTTGATATATAAACCAAAATTCATATTCTCTTTTAAAGTTCCTAATGAGTTTTCACTACGTTTTCTCAGTATCCCTGAAGTACAACTTCATACCCTATGAAGTACAACTTCATACCCTATGAAGTACCATCTAATAGAGCCTTCATCCCATCACTATTTGTCATAATTTAGAAGGTGTCTCAGGAAATAACATATTAAAACAACTTCACTTAGTCTCACTAGTTCAAACCTTTAGAGAAACTCAATTTTACAGAAATTGTATTTAAAAAATTTTATACCTGTAGTGTTACAGCATACAAGTACTTTACCTCAGCAGGTAGCAAATCTGAATGACTCATATTTACTTACACAAAGGTTTCACTCCAAAGATAAAATGGCAAGGAGTGATCTTTTATTCTCTTAGCTCTCTTTCAAGGAGCTTAATAAAACCATTCTTTTTTACCATTTAAAAAATACTATCTTTAAATACTACAGCAGAAAAGTACTAACATCAACATGTTCCCTGAAGAGATATTGGTACAGGTAAATTAATTCTGTATTAGATACAAAGCAACTGCTCGTTAACTCTATCTGGGAAACTGCATGAAACTGCTGGGTTTTCTGCTAATTGTGAGAAGCAGATCCATTATGGAAATAGCATCAGAAACAGTTCAGAAAGCTTCACAAGAGCTCTGAGCTCATGTGTTTACATTCATATTCTAAATAATTCAGGTAAGAGGCTTTTTAAAATAAAGAAGACAAAAGGATCACCGACAGAAATAAATAATGTATTTTCTTCCAAACTGGTTTAGTGGGTAATAATAAGAAGAAATAGCCAGTCAGTTGAATTGTGAAGTAATTTAGAGGAGAGAGGTCATCTAATTTAAGCCTCCTTCTTAAGGCAGGTTTACCTTCAAAGACAGCTAAAGATGCTTAGGACTGTGTCAGGTTTGAAAAACTCCAAGGATGAAAATTCTGCAATCTCTCTGGAAGCTCTGCTACAATTTTTGGCTAACAACCCCTACCTTTTTGTTGTGCACGTCAGGGAAAAGCATGCTCCACCTTCTCCATTGGACTGGAATTAAAGCCTCACTGGCTTGACTTTTCTTCCCTGAGCTAAACAAACAAAGCCTCGTCTCCTCTCAAGTTATGTATTTCATCTGTCTAACTACTTTAGTATCTTTGGATGGATTTGCTTTCCTCTATGAACATATTTCCTTCCTGGGGACCCAGAAGGAGACATACTACTTCAGCTGTGGCCTCCCCTGTGCAGTAACAGCTCCCCTCAGCCAACTGGCAATGATCTCACTAATACAGCTGTGCTGGCTCTGCCTGCCATGGATGTGATTCCCTTCATAACATCTCCCACGGTGCTGTTTTGATTTTCTCACCAAGACTGTGTTAACATACCAGCACTGCTGAGCAGTGCTTTCACAGTGTAGAGACCCTTTCTTCTCCTCAGTCTGCCTCCTCAGAGAGGAGGCTGGAGGTGCACAAAAAATTGGGAGAAGACACAGCCAGCACAGCTGACCCCAATATAAAAAACAGATATTTCATGCTACATGACATTGCCAGCAGTAAAAAATATCAGAAAAAGATGGTAGAAGTGGGGCCAGGGCATTTTTGGTCATGGTGTTTGTCTTTCCAACTTGTATGTGCTGAGGCCCTGCTTTCCTGGAAGTGGACAAACATCTTCCCCGTGATGAGGTGTGGTGAACTCATTTCTTATTTTGCTTTGCTTGGACAAAGCAAGCTTTTCTCACTTTTTCCCTTCTGATTCTCTGCCCCATCCCCTTGCAGAACAGCCAGTGTGCACACGTGGGAGGGCTTATCTGCCAGCTGAGGTGAAACTACCGCAGCAGCCTCCTGAGCATTTAGCCTTTATCACCACCAGAGTGCAGTCCTGGCTCATGCTAATTAGTTCAAGGCACACACCGAGGACCTTTTCTGCAGTTCTCTTCCCAGGACATCAGTCTCAGCACTGATGTAAGAGGTTCTTTTTCGGTGGCTGAACCTCCTGTTTGTCTTTGTTGAACTTTCAGAGGCTCTGTTGTCTCATTTCTACATCTTTATTAGCCACTCTGACTGGCAACACCTCCCTCCCAACATATCAGGTCTTTCCCCCAGTTTGTGGTCATCCATGAACCTGCTGAGGAAGTCAGATGCAGTGTTGATCCTGAATTACAGGTCTCTCAGAGAGGCTGTGACATCTCTGCCAAAACTCAAGATTTTCAGCTATTTACTAGACAAACCCCTCAGCACCTTGATTTAACTTTGAAGTTAAATGTTATTCTGATATAAATTACCTCTTGAGGGCCTCCCACAACCTTAAGTATTGGTACAAAAAGAAAATACAGGACAAAGCCTACTTTTTCTCAATTTTATAAAATTGTATCAGATCACTAGTTACAGAAGGCATAGTTAACAACTTCAAAAAAGGATAATCAACTTTTCCAATTTTGACAATGCTTTGATTAAATCTCTTGTAGCTTTCATTCATATAAAATTGATTTAAAAGATATGACATGGCAAATCCCTGTTTCCTGTGAGAAAAAGTGTGTTTTCTAACAGGCAGATAGAAGAAGTAAGACTCCATAATCATTTGAGAAAGGCCAGATATTTCAAATGTTACACGAATTCCATCATATGGCAGTGATGAACACCGCACTGTAAAAAAATTATGTTATTTACACGATGCTGTTGGGAGGCTTTCATTCTCCAATTTCTTCCTAAGATGATCCTAAAGATTAACATGTACTGGATATAACTGCCACTGGTATACCAGAAGTTTTTAAGCCTCTCTGTCTATTCTCATCATGAAAAGCCCTTTTCAATTCAGAATTTCCTTTACAGTTAAAAATCATACCCAAAGGCATGTGTATAATTTCTTGTTCCTCTTTTACTATTCAGAGGTGTTAGAGTTGTGGTTTTATTCATGAAGGAAGGGTCCTTATAGCTCAGAGGATATTCTTTGAAATTCTTTGAGTAGCTCAGAGATTGAGCCATCTCAATATCTGAATTAATTGGCTAAATTGCACACTCTCTTATCTTTGCAGTCCTGATCCAGTGCAATGGAAACCCAGGGCAGTCCAAGTTGAATTATAATTTCATATCTAGCACACCCACACAAACACACAGGGAGCCTTAGGAGAAAGTTCAGATAGATAGAAGCAGATAAAATTATTTGCTTCCAGACATCTACATTTTCTGAGAAGACACTGTTCATGAAGTTTTCAAATGCGATTTATTTAATACAAAATAGACATCTAAAAATTATTAAATTAATCACTTTCTAAAAATATCTTTTTCCCTTGTTTACTACACAGCTATGCCATTTATCCATGACTATTGCAGAGAAATGTAGCTCAAGATGAATTAAATTAGTACCATCTCTAGCTAAAGAACTCATAGGAGGTACTGACAAGATTTTTATTAGAGACTCTCCACATGCTTCCAGCTTCTGATCTTATTTACAAAGTTTGGTGTTCTTTGGGGTATTTCACCAGGATGAACATCTCATCTTACTAAAGATGTCTGTACTATTATCATTACCATTTCAAGGAATTCCAGCAGCAGCTAAAACACCTGTTTCTTCTTGAGAGAATCTGGAATACAAACAATTTTTTTCTAGTACACTGTAAGACAAAAAGGATGACATGGAGCTTGATACTTGCAGTTTTCACAGTGGCTTAAACACATGTTTGCCCAGAATCCAATTAAGGAAAACTGAAAACTTTTAAATTTTAATGTTAAAAACCTCTGCCCTATTTTATATAATGTAAAAAGACTGAAACTGTTCATAGCTCACACATTTAATACACTCATGTTAACATGACACAGTCAAGTACTTGATAACCTTGTTTTTTATCATAGTACTTGAAAGATCAGAGTATCTTTCTCCAGCTCAAAACAAAAATTATTTCACAGTCATCTTGCCTGAGAATGAAACTTTCAGGAAGCAGTTCAAGTATTGTGACTTACCTCTGAATTGCCTTGACATAGTTAGTTACAATGAAATTGGGAGCAAGAGCTCAATCATTCACAGGTTTATGCTCAAAACTTAGTCTTGTCAAGATTATGAAAGCCATCTATTATTATGATAACACCCTGTACTTTTATTGATGATAGCGTACAAGATTTTATGCACTGGTTTCTATTTTCTCTTTTTTTACAATTCCTAAGACTAGAGTCTGTGGAAAGAAAAGCGTATAAATGCAAGATTAAATGAAAAAAAATCCCCAAACACAGATACATAAAATACCTCCCCTCAGTCTGATCTCAAAAAATCCCTTGTGTTCTAAAATTTTCTAATTTTTTTCCACATCTATGAATAGGAGGGGTTTTTGGTTTGATTTGTGATCTTTGGCTGATTTTCTATTTCCCATGAGGATTGAAAAGTCCCTGCTCATGGTCTAGGCAATGGTACAAGCTGAGATATTGGGATGAGAGACACTGCAGAGAGAAGTGGGAGCAGATACTGGCCTGGCTATACCAGAACTTACTTGCACAGAGAATAGATTTATACTGCAGTATAGATAGTGATAACAGATATGACCCATCTGGTAGACTACTATAAGAGCTGATCTTTTACATGGAGCAAATACTCACTGTACCTGTTTCTTTTTCAGGTCAGTTTTCCTCTGCTTATCATTAAACGAGAAAAAAATTAATCAATGTCAGCATACTGCACCTACTTTGTTTTGCCTTTTCAATTGAAAAATTATATTGGGTCCTTCCTTTATTAGCTTTTTGGAAAAGGAAGACTGAGGCACAGGGAAGGGGGAGAAATGTTTCTCCTGCTGGAATATTCAAAAAGAGAAAATGTGCAACTCAACCATTTCTTCCCATATAGAATGTACTTCCCGGCTAATGCAATGGAAAATATTGTTACTACATAAGCTGATTTATTGGATATATTTCTTCATTCACACTTCTGTGAAATTTGTGTACTTACATACATTATGTATAATGAACAGTCAGATTATCAGATCCTTCCTAGGAAATGGCTTGATGTAGAATGCACCAAATGATTAATTCACATTGATGGTTGTCACAACATAGCTGACTGTATGGTGAGCCCAGCCCAGTTAACAGGGCTTCTAGAAAGCTGTAGAAGATGCCTTGAAAGATAAGAAGGGATAGGGTGATTCAAATCCATTACAGAGGTCTCAGCCAACCATGTCTTGCCAAACATGCAGGTGTCTCTTAGGTCAGTAAGGCTGAGAGGCACTGGACACCAGTTTATCACTGATGTTGAACCGGGAGGTTTGAATTTTCTATAAAGGGAGCTGACAATAAAAAATGGAAGAGCATGAACCTGGCATGTGTGTGTGTATCCTTGTCTCCCACCATCTCTGCAGTGAGTAACGAACTGGGTAACATAATAGATGATGTTTATCCTTTATGCCCAGTACTCCTCCTCCACCTTTTATCTGTATTATCAAATTATTGTATAACGTTTGTACTGTCTTTAACATGCTCACTATTAAAAAAATCAATGAACTTAAATAAAATTGATTTTTCAAATACAGCCTACAGGGTATTCTGTAAGAAATTACACCTTGTCTTTAGATTTTTTTTTTTTCATACTGCTTGGCTAGGTATAATGTTTAGAATATTTTTTTGTAAGAAATGATTTAGTTAATAAGGAGAGCTGAGAAACCACCTCCCTTGATCTGCTCACCATCTGCTAGATTTTGCAGTCCAGGACTTGTTTTCTGGCTCGGGATGTCCATTTCTGAAGTACGAAAGCATATGAAGCATATGCTGAAGTATGTCCCACTGGCTCAAGTTCAGCTTGCTATGCACTCTGGTCCCAGTGCCTTCCCAGCAGAAATATACTCCCTCCTGCTTGTTGGGGTAAAGACCACAGCTCGTGCTTCTCTTTGGGATTATTCCAGTTACTGGACTTTGTTTTCAACCCTGTTGAACTTTGTGATTCTTGCCGACCCAGTTTTTCCAGCCTGTCAAAATCTCTCTGTATGGGTGGCTCTTCCTTCTGACTAAATAACTTCACCCAGTTTAATGTCATGCACAAACTTAGTGATGATGCATTCAGCCCTGTCATCCATATAGTGTAGAAAGATTATTGAATAGTATTGAACCCTGAACAAACCCAGTCATTAGTGGGTGCCAGTTCAACGTTATCCACCCTCCTTGTGCTCAACAGTATAGGCCATTTGCTTCAATCATGCTCCATCTGTGCAGTCCATTTCTTAACCAAATTGTCAGAAGGGATGTTGTGGGAGACTGTGTCAAATGATTTAGTAAAGTCAAAGAAGTACACTCACAGGTCCCTTATAATCCAGTGAACAAACTGTTTCATCATTGAAAGCAATCAGGTTGGTTAAACCCAATTTACCTTTGTTAAATCTGTGTTGGCTTTTGCCAACTAATCTGCCACATAAAATGTAAACCCACACTGCTCAGTAGGAGCAGTCTGTCTACTAGGAGCAGTGATGCTTCCAGCAGGGTGAAAGGCTGTGGTTCTCAGTCTGTATGGACAACAAATACAACTAAAGTGTTGGATGTGGCTTCAAGAATTCTTTCAAAACACCGTATAATCATTTATATCATATGACTTTTTTTTTTTTAAACTCTAAATTACTGTTCTTCACTTTCACTGAAGTGGGAAATAATTTAGCCCTATTCTGTACCTCATTTTCTTTCATACTTCTGAGAATTTTATTGGGATTCTAAAGAATTTTCTTCCCTTGTGATATTAATCCTCAGTTTTTGAGGCAGAAATTAAGGTTTTAGTGTTACTTTTCAGATATTGTTAAACACTATGATCACTATTAGGTATTAATTAAATGGTAAAAGTTCCCATAAACTTAAAAAAACTTAAACAAAAACAGTAAAGAGGATTTGCTTAGTTAAAAAGTAGTTAATAAAGCAACATCGTGCCATGTTTTGCGTAGTATTTTAGAACATAACTGTATTTTAGACCATTCCTATATCACTCCATGTCGAGACCAACATGTTCTTCAGGAATCAATCTCTCCTTTCTGATGCAAATTTCCTTAGATCTTTAATTTTGTTCAAATATAATTCATTATGTCCAAATAGACGTTACTTAATATGTAAGGGCCAAGCTATT
>VZTR01032177.1:40159-52493 GCA_013400775.1 Chaetops frenatus
GTCTTTCACCATTTTACACTTTGGTTTTATTTTAACAATGAATAAAGAAGAACCTGAGCTTATTGAGCTAGGTTTTTATCTTTGTAATTAAATTTCAATTTTAATTGAGTAACCATTAGAGGTTTTATCTGTGTATAAGGTAGAAGCTGCCATTATCAGCCACTGCAACCTCAGAGTTCTTGCATCTGTTACAGTGAAACCCTGGAAATTTTGACTCTGCTGCCAGTTCCATTGTACCATTTAGAGATGCTGAGGACTTCATCCTCTCTTTTTGTTTGATTTTATTTTTGTGTATTCATTAAAATACTGGGACATAGGGTTAATTTTTAAAATGTGTCAGCTCATTGAATTAGGCAATGAATGAATGTTGATTGGGGAAACTAGAAACTTGAAACTCTAGGAAACTTGACAAATCATACCGTCCCATGGGGCCTTAAAACAGCACCTGGCAGTATAACCAAGACAGCTTCCCAGACAAATTGTCCTGGTGTCAGATTGTAGTCAGTAGATCAGTAGGAACTTGTGCTGACTGCTGCAATCAAAGTCCTTGTCTGCTAGGGGATGGTGTTGCTGTCAGCTTCACTGTGGTCCAGATTCTACCTTCACCTTTAGGCCTTGCCAAGGTAGTGCAGGGCTATCCTAAAGTGTTATTTCTGCATTAGTTGGCTCTGGTGGCAGATCAGGAGTTTGCTCTGCTGCTGTTTGCTGTGCATGTAAAGTTGTTTGGAAAATTGCATATCCTTCAGTCGTCTTTGTATGTGGTGTCATTCCCAGACTGAAAGCAGATTCCATTTGTCAGATAAAAAATTCTTGCTGCTGTCTTGCTGCTGTGGGTCTCAGAGACTGAGCCATACAACTTGAAAAATACTGCTAGTAGAGGGAAATACAGGTCAGTTGGGCAGCCTTTCCTTTCTGGTGCTGATTTTATTGATTGCTTTGCATTAGAGAGGTCCTTCACAACCAGATGAGGTTAGAATATCACATTTCAGAAAGAGGAATGTGGTTGTTTTCATCGTTAGAAAAGCAGACATTTGTCATTTGAAGAGCTGCTAACTACTGTAGCATGGCACATACCTGAAACACTGTAAAAGCAAGTATTTTCACAGGTATAGAGTAATTTATTCTGGAAATGGAACTTAAATCCCTAATGATTATGCTTAACTTGAAGAGATGAGAGCTAACGCAAAGTCCACTTTTTACTGTTAGCATGCTCATGTTGTTAGCCTGATCATGAAAATCAATGGAATTTTAAGAGAAAATCCCCATTGGTAGTATTCATGGAGTTATGAAATAGTTGTAATGAGACGATCCGACTTTTGATTTGGATTTGAATATAACATGAGTTATATAATTTAAAATATTGTAAAGCAGAGGTTATTGTTCACAGCCACAGAAGTTTGGTAAGCTGGAGAGTAAACTTACTTCCTGAAGGGATCAGTGGTTTCGAGAGAGATTTTAAAGCTTTTGTTTAGCAGTATCAATAAATTCTTGGAATAATTATAAGCATTATATTATAAGGCCACAGTTTTTAAAATTCATATTCTGTGTTGTATTTTCTTTGTCACTCCTCCCTAGACACATTGTCTGCTGCATAAACTGTCTCTTTCTAAAGATGCTGCAGATGCAGTGGCAGGTTATGCTAAGTGAATTTACCTTCACACCTTGCATCTCTGTTTTCTTCTATATGTTGCTGCCTCAACAGGTGGCTTTAAAATAGAGAAATTGACAGACAACTATTTTTAGAACATGGTAAGAATTTCTAGTCTGGAAAGGGCACTGACAGATGAATTTTTACATCCTTGAAAGATAATACAGTGTCCTGAGTTTACAAGACCTCTTAAAAGTACTATTGAGTCAAAGAGAAACCTAAAGTGTCACTTCTGTGTATGTGCAACATACACTTGAAGGACACGTGAAGTGCTACTAAATAGTAAGTGTGAACTAAGTAATAGCCAGGTGAGACTAGAGGGGTAGATTATAGTCATTTATACACAATAGAATAGGTACATGCTTATGTAGCTTGAACTTTTATAGAGTAACTGCAGTGATCTTCATCTTAATCCTGAACTGTGTAACTTTATGCACCAAACAGTGCCAAGCAAGCTTAAAAGGCAATGATTGCCAAAAATACACACGCTCGAGCTCTTTGAATGTCTTGAATGTGTTAAACTTTTTATTCCATTTGATATGTGTCTCTATGTTTCTGTCTGTTTTTCAACTGTGGTTAGTATTCTGGGTGGATGAATGAGAAGGAAAAAAATGAGGGATACACAAGCTGCAGGACTTGTAGCATAATTACTTTTTTTATCTATTTAACCTTGATTGTCCCATCACAAGAAGCATTCTTAGAATCATTTTTGATCAGTGCAATGTAAGGGAGAAGGAAGCGGGGAAACAGGCATTAATTTCTGGTCTGGTAAAGCAAATTTGCCCTTTGCAATATGAAAACAAAAATGCATATTTAGTGCTGTGTAGGGACATCTGCGTTACCTGGGGAAAGTGGAAGCACCATAGCTGTGTCAGTAAAGCATTCCATTCCAGTTACACTGGGCAGGAAAATGGGTGCACCAGTGAAGATGGAGAGCTGTGCCAACCTCTCTGATTCTCTTCCAAACTTAGACTCCTTTCTGCAGCATTGTGGAGTGCTGTCTTGACTGCTCAGTGACTCCAACTCTTTAACGAGAATTTTAACTAGTTAATTTAACAAAAACACCATTTTCTGGCAATTCAGACCGTATTTGCATGCAAGGGCTAGAACTTGCCAGTGCAGTGGGGCAGTGATGCTGAGCCTCATGCACAGGATGAGTTCTGACGAAGTTTAAATGCCGTCAGTACTCAGAGCTCAAGACAGTCGTCATGACTCTGATTGTCTTTTATCTTGTTAAGCACATGTAGAATTGGGTGGGCACCTTTATCTTGCTTTGCTTCTTTAACAGTTGTACTCACAGACAGCAGGAATGCCCAAGACTTGCTCATTGCTGTGTAAACTTACTTTCCATAGCTTTAGTAGTTAAGAATGATGTCCTGAAGAATTTTACAGAAGTGTGTGAAGTTTAATTACAGATAAATTTAGATATTGACCAAGCCTATTTTGTTGCTTTTTCCAATTATTGGCCTTTAACCTTCCTGTTAATTTGAACAGTTGCTTAGCAAAGGTATTTTCCCCATGAATTTGCACAACTCTTAAGTAGAGGTAGCATTACTAAACTACTTTGAAAAAGACCTGTTCTGTTCTGGTTTGTTTGGTTGTTTTTTTTTTTTTTTTTTTTAACAGTAATATGTTATCTGCTTTTTAACTTTCTTCTTTATTCTTTTATTTGCAGTGATGTGGTTGCATGACCTGCAGCATTATTATAACAGGGACTGTTCAGTGCATGACTTGCTTTTCTGTCCAGACTACATAACCAAAACTTAACCAGTTCTACACTTAAGACTCATGGCCATCTGATTTCAAAGGGGGATCTACTTGCAGAGAAGCTTACCATCCTGGGGAGTGGCTTTCCCATTTCCCACTTCCACTTACTCTTTCTCTTCACAAAAAGTCTCCTGTGAGGCTAGAAGAGAGGAAATCCAGTATTCACAACTCAACAGTTCTGCAAACTGACAGAGCGCTGTCAGCTCTCCATCTTACTTCCACCTGTCTACTTTATTTAATTCTGATTAACAGTATTAACCCACAGACTTCCTGCAACATATTCATATACCGAACTATAAAAATCTAGTCTTAATGAGTTCCTAAAAAAGGCCTTTTGGTTACTATAAAAATTTCAAAGCACCTGCACCCTTAAAGGATCTACTTTGAATCTTTAAACAAATAAAGTGAAAGAAGGTGTTTTACAAGGAGAAATGACTAATGAATTGCTGCTTGGCGATCCCATCTTCCCTAGAAAACCAAGCAAGTTTCATCTGATAATCTCCGAGCCAGGCAAACTACTGGGTGGTATTTCATTCCCAGGCACTGCCTGCTTCCTTAATATGTATATACACAGTACTTTGTGGCTGTTGTATTTTTCTCTCTACATTCGAGCTGTGTTGTTGGTTTCTTTCAGAAACTTTTTTTTCCAATCTGTGTACAATTGTTAAAACAATCTTGGGAAAGACCATGAATGGAGATAAGTATGAAAGTCATCTACACTTTCAGTATTATGAAGACTGTCCTTGCCAGTTTATAATTTGGATCATTTATCTTTCACCTGTACTGTTTTTTTCCTTTCTTTTTTTCTTTCTCCTGTCACAGTCTTAGCTATTTAATTTCCAATTGCACTAGCTTGGCTGTTTCTTTGTATTTTGAAGTTTAGCTATAAGATTTGCCGTATGTAGACAGTGTAACTCAAAATGTTTGTACTGCCTATATTAATTTAAAAAGCTGCTTATTTAATATTCTTAAATATCTGCACATTTGTACTACTGTATCTTTGTTTTGTATTGGACATCCAGTACTGGCAAGATTCAGAAGACGAGGGAGTGCTGTTGTGTTGTAAGTTAAGAGGTTTATTGTATTGGAGTTAGTACGTAACAAACAGGGAAAGGGGCTTTCAAGCCATAGGACTTGCTGGAGAACTGAATGCCAAGTACCTTAAGTGGTTTGATTTAAATCCAGCTTTAGAGAAACACCATTCTTGCTCACCTGGATCTTAATCCTGCAAAAATACTGATATGAACTTTGCTGCCTCCAGGAATGGTTTTGCTTATTTAGGTAGTAGCAGAACCTCCAGGCCTGTTTGCTACGGGGGCACCCCCACGCTGAAGAAGTGTGTCCACTTTCTCTGCAGTCTCCTCTGGTCACACACACAGTGCCTGCCTCGTCCCTGGCCCATCAGGTGGGCTCAGACTGAGCCGCACCTCATGCACAGAGACGCCCGCTTGTGTCCAGTCCTCAGGGATCCTGATCCCACCGTGTCCGTGACAGAATGGCATGGAGAAAGGACAGATGTGTGCCCCACCAGAGCTGGGTGGTCTGCACTGCCTGGCAAAGGGATGGGCAGGTAGGAATGGGCTCCAAGCAGGCCAGGCAGCAGAGTGAAGGATAAAATGGAGATCCCAGTGAGAACTGTGGTGTTTTCCCTTCTGGGTACTGTATCAGGTACTGTGGTAACCAGGTGCACTGGCTGGCAGCTGTCCGTAAAGGCTTCAGATGGGGATATGTCTTTCCTGGTCCACCAGGGCCAGGGACAGTGAAGTCTGACGTGACCTGCAGCCAGGATCTGGGGTTTGATGATAATGAGTCAAGTACTTGTGCAGCAGAGGCGGCAGCATTTCATCAAACTGAGTCCAACAGAGAGCTGAAGGATTTGTGTCTTTCCAGGTCCTAGCCATTGATCCCTTGTTATGTGTCAGGGCAAGCGTTACTAGTAAAACTTCTTTTAGTTGGGTGTTAAAGGCATGGTATGTTTTTCATTTGCAAGTGCTGCTTCGGCTGGGACCACACCCTGCCACAAGCCAGGCAGTGTGCAGGATCCCTGAGATCAGGGCACTGTGCTGGGCAGGAGGGGATTGCTTTTTTTGTGCACCTGCCTCCACAGCTGTCCCAAAGTGATGCTGGGCAGTACCTCATTTCTCCAAGTGCTGTGTGCAGATTAGGGACTAAGTATCAGTTGTTCTTGAGCCTTGATGACATTTGTATGTAAGTGTGTTTAGCTTGACAAAAGTTGTTTGAGTTTACTAATGCAACTGAGAGATGCCAGGTGGAGCCAGTCAAGTAACTGGCTACTTTAATTAGATTAGCCTGGCATCTCTGTCATGAAGTGGTTGTGAGCTCTCAACTCAGAGTTGATCTCCAGCATGACTCTGATATACTAATTTCATTTGTGCTGCGTAGAAAACTCTCTTACCTTCTTAATAGCAGCTTGTTTGACAGTCCTGAATTAAATGTTGATCAATTATCAACGTAATAACTGTTTGTGAAGTTGCCAGTGATATATTTTCTGTAAAAGAATGAATTCTTAGAGTGTCAAAACATTAATTTCCCATTTCAGTTCATCTACAAATTGTGTAACTACCAGATTGTTATGGTAGCAATATTAATATACATACCTGTATATAGACACAAAAAACCATCATTAATGATAATTGGAATCAAAAAGTTTAATTTTTTTCCCAGTCAAATACACTAATGCTTCCAAGGTGATAGAAGAGTGTACAGTTGTTAAACAAATTGTAAATAAACGCTTATATAAAATGTAAATGCTTGTCCTTCCTTTATTTGGTACTTGGTTGTGAACTGCTTTTTCTGGGGCTCTGCAAAGGAGGATGAACGGCAGGTGGACAGCACCAGTGCATCAGAAAGTACAGCATCCTCTCTTTCTGCTGGGACGTGTCCCATCTGGCTGCCTGAGGTGCATGCTGTGCTGTGCTTTGCTTCTCCAAGGGCCAAGGCTAAATGACCAAAGTAAGGAAATCTTCTCTTGCCAATGGAAGCTTCACAGCAAGTGTCGCTAAAGGTGGGGAAAAGAGACACTGCTGATGTCAAGAGACACTTGATGAAAAGAGACACTGATGACAGAAACAACTGTCCTTCCATCCTGCCCTGATGAGCAGCTCTGGCATCTGGGGATGAAGGAGGCCTGGATCAGTCTCAGAATGGGCAAATGCTGATCTTTGTGAAAGAGA
Source organism: Chaetops frenatus (assembly GCA_013400775.1). Taxonomy (NCBI): domain Eukaryota; kingdom Metazoa; phylum Chordata; class Aves; order Passeriformes; family Picathartidae; genus Chaetops; species Chaetops frenatus. The sequence goes on from VZTR01032177.1 coordinate 46,769, forward strand.
AGGCAACAAGATACTGAGCCCATGAGTGTTGCATTAGGTGCTTGGAGTTGAGAATGAGGTGCAAAGACCCTGGCACAGCCTTTCAGGGACTGCTCTGTAAAAGGAAAAGGATCAGGAAGGGGAGCTTGCCCTGGTGGCAGTGCTGCCAGCCTGATGGTGACGAGAGAGCTTGTGAGGCTGAGGACAGGTTGGGTGAAGTGTTTGCTCTCGGGAAAGGGCAGGGGAGCCCCAGAAGTTGTGGCTGCTTCCTCCTGCACCACAGGCAGTGGACGGTGGAAGCAGGAAGCTGCCAGAGCCTCACTTCTAGCTGCTTGTGATTCACTGTGGTCCTCTGCCCTCCTCAGTCCCACCTGTCACTCCTCCTCATCTTTGGCATGACTGTAGCGTTTCCTGCCTCTGACCATCCATCTGTCCTATTGTTTCCCTCATTCCTAACGTCTCCTAACTTCTGCTCCTTACCCAGCTCTCCCACCCCACGGTGTGCTGAGACCCACATTGGTATCCCTTGTTCTGGCCTCCACGCCCTGCTCTCTGCTCTGCTCCCTGACAATTCCTGCAAGGCCATGCCTTATGCATGGGGTATGGGGGGAATTGTGCCCCTGGCCCCCTGCTTCACGCTGCCCCTCCACAGTTGCTGGCCCAGCAGGGGGGTGCAGCACTGCAGGTTCTCTTCCACTGGTACCTCTCCTCCACTCTCCACAGCTGCAAGGACCCCGCTTTTAGCACTGTCCCCCAAGTGTTTATGGTTCATTAGGTGTTGCAGGAGGTGACAGCCAGTGCTGAGTTAAAAAGCATGGTGGAAGCACACTCCAGAAGCTGCACAGTTCCCCCCTGCAGTTCCTCTTTTCCACTCTTTTGGTCCACAAGTAACTTTTGAGTACCTATACACTAAGCACGTTAAGTATAATAAACACCGCACATAAATCCTTGTGTCCATCGGCCATCAAGACCCTTTGTGTATGTCACAAAGCAGAGGGCAGCACGTTCATACCCACGTGTGTGTTTGGCAGTGTGAAGCAGCAGCACCCTTGCAGGAGACTGGCTGCAAGGTCTGTGGGGCTGCAGCACTGCCTCCCTGCCTTCAGCACGGGACACAGACCGCAGGGGAGCTGCCACCCGTGCTAGGCCTACTTAGCCTTGGAAGCTAAAACAATTAAACAGCCTCCAAACAGCGAAGTACCCACGTGGCAAAGCAGGCTGACCAGAAGTGAAGGTCAGCTATGCCATGGGAAAGAAGATTAAGTGATGGAACTGGAAAAACCTTCACACACGGCTTGTGTGTACACACTGCTTCCCTGGTTGAGTTCCAAGAGCCCCAGGAGGTAGTGGAGCCTCTCTGCCACCTGGGACTTCCTTTTGGTAGCAGGGAATGGCCTTCAGTCCTTCACAGCAGACGAACGTCCTAGAGCTGCAGCTGTGCACACATCTGAATGTTTGGTTTCTGCGCCAAACCACACTGTCCACAAAGTAACAGGGAGCACAACTCCGTGCCAAGGTGGAAACCCAACCTGAGCGAAGGGCAGGGAATGGAAACTCCCCAACCCCCACGGCCACGGAATTGATGAAGGCAGTCACAAGTAAAACATGAGGTGGATGCATTTTCACGGTTTATCACACCATAGGCAAGACACATCCTTTGTTTGTGACACAAACATAAAAGACGTTCCATAAAACCAACCCAGACCTCTTATTAAAGCAGATCAGAAGTTACAGACAGACCGCACCGATATTCTAAAAAGCTTTCCAGCGAGCTTCAACTCCACCGTTTCCACCCTTTATCCTACCAGAGTAACACGGGAAAAAACATGGGAATGGCTGTTCGCCTTTCTGTCTGCCCCTCCTCCCAACAACGGCTCCATGGCAGCCCACACCTCAATGGAACCGGGCATTCTTCGCGCTGACCGCGCCGGAAAGGCGCAGGCTCGAGATCAGCGAGAGACAGCTGGGAAGCCGGAAGCCACGAGAGAACGGCACGGCACAGAACGGAAAGGAGCGGTACAGAAGGGCAAGGCTCACACACCCAGAGCACACACAGAGCACACAGCACACACACAAAGAGCACACACACACACAGAGCACACAAACACGCAGAGCACACACAGAGCACCGAGACACACACAAAGCACACAAAGATCCACACAGCACACGCACAGCACACAAAGAGCACACACACACACAGAGCACACACACACTACAATGCAATTTGGACCTGCCTGTCGTGGCACACATCCTCCTTCCGCACGTGTACAATTTAGATGTCCTTGAGCTTATCAGTAACACTCCCTGTTCCCAGGAATATGTTGCCCAACAAACTGGTTTTCTAAAGAATAGCCTTGGAAACTTTTTTTTTCTGAATCACAGCTGGAGTGAAATAATATTATTGTTACTGGAGTTTTGAGGAGAATTACTGACCTGGACTGAGTCCAGGATGGAAGCTGATGGAGGACTAAAGCCAAGCCTCTCACGACCCTATTAAAGGGGGTCCNAACACGCAGAGCACACACAGAGCACCGAGACACACACAAAGCACACAAAGATCCACACAGCACACGCACAGCACACAAAGAGCACACACACACACAGAGCACACACACACTACAATGCAATTTGGACCTGCCTGTCGTGGCACACATCCTCCTTCCGCACGTGTACAATTTAGATGTCCTTGAGCTTATCAGTAACACTCCCTGTTCCCAGGAATATGTTGCCCAACAAACTGGTTTTCTAAAGAATAGCCTTGGAAACTTTTTTTTTCTGAATCACAGCTGGAGTGAAATAATATTATTGTTACTGGAGTTTTGAGGAGAATTACTGACCTGGACTGAGTCCAGGATGGAAGCTGATGGAGGACTAAAGCCAAGCCTCTCACGACCCTATTAAAGGGGGTCCCACATGTGGCCCTTTGAGGTCCCTTGGCCCCAGTGGCTGTACCTGCACCTCCCTTGGAGCAGGATGTGCCTCTCGGTGCCCATCAACCCACAGGTTTGAGAATCAAAGGAGCTTTGTCAAAAACTGACAGTAGGGCCTGGGCTGGTACCCTCTCCTTGAGGATGAAGCCTCTGCCCACTGAGAGATGCAAAGACACTCGAAGTGTGTATTTCACTGAACTCAGGGGGAGCTTTAAACAGGTGCTTCATACATACACACACACATCCCCTGCCCAATATTTGAATGTATACATGTCTGTGTGCATGTGTGAAAACTGACTTCAATACTTCATAACAAGTGTAGCGTCATGTTGCCATCTTAGATTCAAAGTAAGTTACTGCCGTGGTAAATCTTAAGGAATCATTCTGCAAGAATGTCAGATTCTGTAAGAATTCTCTAAGAATTAAGTCAGTCAATGATTAAATGCTGCCAAATCCTTTAGACATAAAACACCGAATATACAAGAGTAAGTTTAGCAAGGGGTCCATTGTGAGCCTTGTGACTCAGTGGGAGGGGTTTCCCTTCCCTCTCTGCATCCTTACATTCTCCATCCTCACCCTTTTGCGTCCCCAGCCTCTGTTGTGCATCCCTCCAGACTGATTCTAATCCAGGTCTCCTTTATGTGCTTCATCTGTGTGGCAACAGAGCAAACCTTGCCATAGAACTTCATCATGCTTTCACAAATCTGTTATGAAATTGCTTTTGCCAACACCTTTGACAGTGCTTCTTTAATCACCCAGTCACAATACAGGTGTCACTGCACTTGAAGAACTGCTGAAGTGCAGAGCACTAAGGCTCCTGTTCCTGGAAGGGGGGTGTCCATGGTGAGTTTTGGGGTGTGGTTGTTTATTTCTCTTGTTCTGTGACCTTTTTTTCCTCTCTCACATGGAAAAGGCAATAACCCCCTGAGGGATTCCCCTTCAAAGCAGATGGAGGCCGAGTCACTGCAGCCCAAAGCACCCTGAAAATAAATGTTTTGGAAATACCCCAAAAATACTACCTTGGCAAAGCTTTCTCTGTCCCTGCAAATAGGAATTTACAGTCTACCAGAATACCTTCCTAGTAGCCATTTCATGCTATTTTTAAACCTAAAAACCCAAACAAACAGCCTCCCAAGCCACTGAAGATTTGTAGAAGTTAATGTGACGTCCAAGGATGCTTTTAAATCCAAGCCAGCACGTATTCAGTCTCGAAACAGACGTGGGTAGCACTGGTTTGCATCCCCTTCCAAGCAAGTGTGGTGGCGTCTGGAATTTGGGCAATGTAAGAGACCAGCCTTAACCAATACAAAACAACACCACACTGAGAAGAGCCTGTTTTAAATGCATCTTGGTCTATGCAGCCTCCAATTCACCTACCTGTGAAGAACTCAGGATTACATACTTCATCACCTGCCAAACATTTGGTTTTAAAACATATTTATATAAACCACCCAGGATGTCTACATAACCTGATTTTGAGATGGAAGATACAGTTAAAGGCAGATGCAGAAATTCTTGAACAAAACTGGAAAATACATTAAAACCAAAGAAAATCAACTGAACAAGTGTCTTGAAAATGCTTTATTGAACCGTGTGTCTTATTGTAATGTGCAGAAGATGTGTTTGAAAAACTACAGCTCGAAAAATTTTTGAAAGTCTTCAACAATCAATAAAAAAGTCCCTACTGGGGGTAACTCTCAGGATAACCAGAGGCTGCATGTAAAGTTTTCTGTTGCAGAGACTAAAAAAAAAAAAAAAAAGAGAGAGAAAAAAACCCCAACCAAAGCTAGTGCTGCTCTACATGGAAACAGTAAAGATTTGATGATTAAAAAAAAAAAAAANAAAGAGGAAGGAACTTAAACTTCAGTCTATGGGGTTGTTTTTTTCCTGCTGTTATTTTGGATTAGCATACATATCAAAGTTCTGCTGAGAACACCACGTGGTGCCCAAGTCATTATGTTTACTCTACAATGCTGCTGAGATGAGAGGATACAGAGAAAGAGAGAAGGGGTGAGGTGAGAGATCTGGAAAGACATCATTATGATATAAGTGTAGTTTAAATTTTCATCAGAAGCTGTGTGCACTTTTGTTTTTATAATCTAACTTTACATTCAAAAAGCCCACCAAAAAACCCCAAACAAACAAAAAAATCCCCCAAACAAACAAACAAACAAAGAAACAAAAAAAAAAAAAAAAAAAAAAAAAAAAAAAAAAAAAAAAAAAAAAAAAAACAAAAAAAAAAAACACAACACCACAAGACCAAACATACCCCTTCTGTCCTTGCTTTGGGGCTATTGTAAATTTCTATGCACAAGAACACCACACTTTTTTCCCCCAAACCAGTAGGATTAACAGTATGGGCATGTAGGTGGCATGATTCAACTAAAAGGCTTTTTTCCAACTTTTTTTATACCAGCAAAAAATAACTAAAAAGAAACAATAAATNAATAAAAGGTGCTAAAGTTAGCATTAAGAATTTCTTGTAATATACTGACAGTCTGGGAATCCAAATCATCAAGCTCTCCTGATACTGTCAGGTCTCTGCAAACTATGAAGCAAACATATAAATAACTCAAAATATGATTGAGGTTGTGAAAGGCTTTTAAACTAAGAAAATAGGATCCAGGTTACCTTTTTTTTTTTTTTAAGAAACACAGTGAATATATGAATTGTCTACACCTGAATAAAACATATTTAACAATTAAAACTTTTTAACAACCACAACAAAGAAAAACTTTAAACAAAAGTGAACATCATTTGATTTTAGGGCACACAAAAACCCCTTGCAGTAGCTTCCAGCAGTGGCCTTACTGTTG
>VZTR01032180.1:29543-54674 GCA_013400775.1 Chaetops frenatus
TTAGAAGCACATTGGACTCCAGGACTTGAAACTTGAATTTTGCATTAAAGTTCTTAACAGGCAGATTCTTCAATCTTCTTTGAATGGAAAACTTCCATTTAAAAAGTAGGATGTAGGCATATGTTCTACATCAGAATTAATATACATCTGAATAGTTTGTTTAAACAAACTATTCTTAAGAATAGACTCAGGTATTTCCAGTATTTTTTTTTTTAACAAATCACAATATAAATGAAGTCAGCATTTTGTTAGTTGTTGCAAAGAACACAAATAGCACAAATAGAGTTATTTCTCTATGATACTTTTCTGGTATTTTTCTGAGACCAACACTCTCATATTCTCTGTCAACATGAAAAACCTCAATGTGATATTGAATTAAGAACTACCTTTTCACAGCCATCTTCATGTAATATCCAAACCTCTTTTCACCATCACAGGTACAATACATGCCTGAGATCTCTGCTTGAAGAAGGTGGAGAAGTTGATTCATATCTTTGCCATGTCTAGGTTGGGTTACTGAAATTTATTATTTTAGACAAGTCAATCTAAAATGCCTGCTAAAATGCATCTCAATTTTGTTAAAACACCAATTGCTACAAATCTACACAAACTCAATATTGTTTTATCAACCCAGTTCTATAAGTAGTTCTATTTACTGCTGGTGAAATATCACATTTATTTTAAAGGAAAGATTTCATCTGGAGAGCCATACTAGTCTTGCTAATTTGTGTGTTCATTTAACAGACTAAATTTTGAAAGGGGCTTTCAAATATGTAGTCATAAGCATTCACACATGTAATTAATGGAGTTTGTACTTGCAAAACTCATTTTGAAAAAAAGTGATTTGCTTCAGAAAATTCTATCCTGTGTGTTGGTAAGTGCTAGATCCATCATATGCAGGCAGAGATGATAATGATTTAAAATATATAAATAAACAGAAAAATGTTTTCAGTGTACCCATGGAGTCAGGATTTTTAGAATTTGGGTTAAATTTAGAGTGGATTTCCTCTGGATGGCACCAGCACTCTCCTGGAGAAACTGACTTCCCATGGCTTGGATGATTGTACTGTGCACTGGGTAAAGAACTGGCTGGATGGTTGAGCCCAGAGTGGCATTGAATGGAACTAAATCCAGCTGGCAGCCAGTCACAAGTGGTGTTCCCCAGGGTTCAGTGTTAGGGTCAGTTATGTTTAACACCTTTATCCAAGATCCAAACAGGGGGATTGAGTGCACCCTCAGTAAGTTCGCAGATGACACCAAGATGGGAGGGAGTGTTGATCTGCTGGAGGGCAGGAAAGCTCTGCAGAGGAATCTGGACAGGCTGGATCAATGGGTTGAGTCCAACAGTGGTCAATGAGACCAAGTGCTGAGTCCTCCACCTGGAATACAAAACCCCAGGCAGCACCACAGGCAGGGGGCAGAGTGTCTGGAAATCTGCCTGGTGGAAAAGGATCTGGGAATGCTGATCAACAGCAGCTGAACATGAACCAGCTGTGCCCGTGTGGCCAAAAAGGCCAATGGCATCCTGGCCTCTATCAGCAAGACCAGGGTAGTGATTTTTTCCCTGTACTCAGCTCTGGCGAGGCCATACCTCAAATCCTGTGTTCAGTTTTGGGNAAGGTCTGGAGCACAAGTCCTGTGAGGAGCAATTGAGGGAGCTGGGGTTGTTTAGCCTAAAGGAAAAAAAGCTGGGGGAATCTTGTTCTCTCCAACTACCTGAAAGGAGGCTGTAGCCAGATGGAGGTCAGTCTCTTCTCCCAAGTAGCAAGTTACAGAATGAGATGAAGTGTCCTCAACTCATCCCAGAGAAGGTTTAGATTGGATATTAGGGAATAATTTCTTAATTATAAGATTTTTATCAAAACAGGTCACCCAGGACAGTGGTGGAATCCCCTTCCCTGGAGACATTTTAAAGATGTGTAGATGTTAAGCTTAGGGACATGGTATAGTGGTGTACTTGGCACTCAAGGGTTAACAGTTGGTCTCAATGACTTTAGAGGTCTTTTCCAATCTAAACAATTCTATGATTTTTTGATTGTTAAGGCAGCAATTTCAGGACAATACTGTCACAGCTCACTTCCTGTTTTAGTGGTTTTGAGGGAAACAATCTGGTAGTTTGTCTCAATTATTTTTTTTTTTCTCATAACCTTACTTACCATAAATTACTAAGAACAGAAGTGGAAACTGTACTAATCTAAACCAATTTTCTGCATGAAAACTGTAGATTTCTTATTTGTGTGTATAACCTAATAAAATGTTATTGAAATGGATTGTTTCTTTTAGAAAGACACCTGACGCTGATAAAAGGACTCCAAGTGATGAGGAATTTACTGTATTCTTCACTAATCCATTGCAAAGCTGATTGCCCTCACTGTTATAAATGTGTATCTTGCATCTGCTCTTTCAACTGAAATTCCTTGCTGCTGCACGTTGGTTCAAGTAAGATGCCACGACTTGTGTAAGAGCTTAATACATCAATGACTGCTCCGAGTGCTGACAATACAAAATGAGTGAGCTTTCTCCAACCATCAGATCAGATACAATAATCTTGTTACAGAACATTTATGCTTAAATTTAAATTTATAAAGCATTGCACAGGATTTTAACCATGCTATTTCACTGACCATAATGGAAATTGTCTGACTGCATGCCCTACAAGCTGCTGATAAAATGTATGTGTTAGACACTGAGGGCAAGATATATGAAATGAATTGGGTGCTGCTGAGCTGGGGTTTGTAATGCCTAAACTTTTAAGCTGCTTGACTTCCTTTCTGCTATCAAGGTCCCGGATTAGATGGCCAAGACTCAGTGGGAATAACAGCATAAATCAGTGGGAGCACATAGCTGCCTCTCAGCAGCCAGCAAGTTCCATAGGAAGCCTCTTAATTCTACCCATGATAAAGCTTTAGCTATTGTTAAGGAGGAAATATATATTAAATGACATTTCTGGCTGTGGTTTAGCAGCTTACTCTGCAAATAAAAGGCATTGTAGATACCTTCTGTGTTTCCAGATCATGTGTCCAAGCAGTAAATACACTCATTTCCTTCCGTGTGAGGGGATGAGGCAGAAGAAACAATTCAACAGAAGGCATTAAGGATGATAGCTCTTTTACACAGAGGGACCTAAGTTAAGCTTCCTTTCCAGTATGTGTGAAATTAGAAATCTCCCTGAAATAATTATATCCCCACCACCTGAACCTAAGTACAGCAGACATCATCAAACTCTTTTCTGAACTGGACTACAAAGTTACATCTAGCAATCAACCTTCAAATTTATTTCCTAAGCCAGGTCACCAGCATGATGTGCCTGGCGACACCATTCTCTCACCTTGGATTCCCAAATAAAGATTTAAATACTATATTCCACATGCCTCTCAGCCTTTCACAGGATCACTAAATGATTGAGGTTGGAAAGGGAGCTCTGGAAGTTACCTAATTCAACCTCCTCTGCATAAACACAGCCACCTAGGACTGGTTGCCCAGGACCATGAACAAACAGTTTTTAAATACCTTCCAGGAGGGAGATTCCATAGCCTTTCTGGGCAGCCTGTGTCAGTGGTCAGTTACACTCACAATTCCAGATGTTCAGATGTTTCAGCTTGTGCCTCTTGCCTCTGGTCCTGTCACTGGGTACCACTGAAAAAGAGCCTGGCTCTTTTCGCACTCCCTGTTGATATTTATACACATTGACAACTTTCCCCCTGAGCCTTCTCTTCTCCAGGCCAAATAGTTCCAGCCCTCTTGGCCTTTCCTCATAGGAGAGATACTTCATGCCCCTTCATCATCTTCATGGCCCTTTGCTGGACTCTCTCCAGTGTATCTGGAGAACTGCCCAGTACTGTCTGGTACCCTCCAGGATTGAGAAGCTCAGAATTCGAGACAGTATGCCAGGAGTGGCCTCACCAGTGTTGAGCAGAGGGAAAGGATCACCTCCCTTTCCCCAGCAGCAACCACATGAATGAATCCAGGATGCCACTGGCCTTCCCTGTGGCAAGGGCACAGGCTGCTTCACGTTGGACTTAGTGTCCACCAGGACCCCGAGGTACTATTGTGCAAAGCAGCTTTCCAGGTGGGCAGTCCCCAGTGTGTATCTGTGCACTGCATCTCTGATGTTTCCAGACTTCCCATTTCTCAAACTCCTGTATCATGTACAAGTAGGATACTCTTTGATCCTGGCTGCCTGAGGCCTTACTTTTGAATTCTATGTATTACAGGAAGCAGGAGCAGTAGCACAGCATCTCAGAGCTAGGACCTCCTGTTCTGATGAGATGAGAAGAGGTAAGGAGAAGAAATAGGCAGGGGTAAGGAGAAGAATACAAGAGTGGTGATCTACCACATTCAGCTGGACTGTTGGACAGGGAGACACAACTTATGCACTTCACATAATAAGTCACCAGGACTGCAAGTAACTTCATGCTTTTATGTAAGACACCTCACCAATAAGTGCCACAGTTCCATTCTATTTTAACTCCTCCATTTACCACCAAATTTAATGCCAGATTATTCTATAGAAAAGAATTTTTAAAATACATGTCAATTTATTTATGTATTACACAGTAAATGACTTTTTGTCTTTAAAAAGTCAACCCTGAATTAATGATAATCAACAGGAATCAAAATTGTGTTTACTACTTTCACCACAGTTGCCACTTACAAAAATAAGCAAGAAAAAAGAGTGATCTTACCCAAATTTAAACACTGGGATATAAGAGGGTACTTTCAGGGTTTGAATCACACAGAGGTAAATAAACAATTACAGTCCTGAGACAGAGACAAAGTTTTAAGTCTCTTGTCCCATGCCCCAAGTGTCTTATTTATTATTGCATATATAATATTAGTCATACAATTAAATTATAATTGAAAAGTGTGATCTAGTTAGGAGCAGACAGGGCAGAAGTTAGGAGACCTATTTGCTATTTTACATTCCATAATTTCTTTCCAAGTGAGCAAATACCAAAACATGTTTGTCTCGGGAACAGAATTATGTATATCAATTTTTATTTATTAATAAATGAGATGGTACATGGTCAATAATTTACTAATTATAAACATTGTTGGTATTAGCAGGAAAGCAAGATGTACCCTGACTTCATGATTTACATTTTGTGATAATCCTTTCAATGACTTCATTGTACTGAGTGTTTCACAAAGAAGCATTCAGAGTGCACTACAATGTAGGTGGCTGGAGTTTACGACCTGCTGACATGAACTGGATAGCACATATCTTATATAATGCTGGTCTAAAATATAATAGATGTGCTCTTGAATCATGAGTTTGCAGGCTGCTCTGTTAGACCCCTGGCTGGAGCCCTAGAAGTTTATACAAAAATTTCATTGTCACCTTATAGGCCTTTGCTGTTGGATGCAGAAACTTTATGTTGCCATTTCTGTCTTGCACCTAAGGAAAAAATGTTAAAATAGGAAAGGCTAACTTTTCTTGCTTTCATTGTGTCTGGAGTGTAAATTCCACCCTCACATGTAGGGAAGGGATTCAATCAGTCTTCTCATCTAAGGCATTGATGTGTGCTGATGACAGATAGGTACCTTCTGAGGTATGTGGATTGCAGAATTGCTGCACTTCTTTTTGCAAAGTCTTGAGATTCTGAGAGTTCCTCATGGGATATGGCAAAGGTAAAATTGAAGATTCCTGAAGTAACCCTGCTAAAGTACACAAAAAGCTTAATAAATCATGTGGAGTGTACTATGGCACACCAACCTCTAATACGCCTGGGGATGAGGGATCTCAAACAGCATCTCCAAAATGTATCATTAAGCTCAGCTTTATATCACTGTGTTACAAACCAGTTGAGGAAACTCCTTCTCCCTGTTTGCCAGTAATCAAACAAAGCATTTCTGTGTCTCTCAACATTTAACATTCAATTTGTTAAATGTCACAAAAGAAAAATAAAGTGAAAAAGACATCAGTTGATAATGTGTTCTTTAAAATTTCATCATCCCATGACTCCATGTTTCTCCATATTGACCTAATTTGCCATGACAGGAACATGGTCTGTGTTTCAGAATATTCCAAGTGTAGAAATTACTAAATCTTTGTGAGAATTGTATGCTAATTTTACAAACAGAGCCATATTTATTGACATTAATTTCACCATTCATAGTGAAGATACATCATTAAACAGACACAACTGTACTAATAGAAATATAATTTATTTAGGTACCTAACATTTTAATTGTCACAGTTAGGGGTTGATCCTTCCTCATATGGCACTTTGACATTCTTTCTACAACAGACCTCAGTGGAGTTAGTTGGTATCTGGCCAGATTAGCTGTAAATTCAGATTTTTTTCAGACTCTCTGACTCTTTAACAAATCTCACAATATGAAAACTTAAACTGGAATTGGAAAATTAGGCTAGAAGGTTCAAATAAATCCATCCTTATCTGTTATCAATGAAAATCATTATGCACTGACAGCAGAGGCTACTGCAGGAGTTTCAGCAGAGGGCAGAGGCTGCTGTAGGTGTTTCAGCCATGGTGGACAGAAGTCCACACCACAAAATCATAAATACAAGTAGTCTAATCCTGTAGCCTTTAAAGATCTTAAGTGAGAAGAACTGATAAGTTGACAAAATTAACCTCTTTCACCTTCAAGGCAGCCATCCTAAAACAAGACTGAGGCAGTCTGGCACTATTGTCAGTAAGGTTCTATTTCCATGTTTAATAATTCTTCGAATGCAGAGGTTCTATAGTCATCATTGCTATTAGGTGCCTACTCAGAAATATGAGAATCCACAAAATGGAGGGGTAGGATGAGCAAAGTGGTGAAGATTTAGGTTAGATGTCAGATTGGAACATTCTGCTGAAATTATTGCAAAATACTTGCTGGCAGAGAATAATAAATCTGATCAACTACATTTATTAAAATTATTCTCTATGCATTATTTATTTACAAATAATCACCTTCTAGATATTTAAGTATTAGAGAGACTCTGCTTTTTCCTAGAAAATTAATTAATTTAGCTATCCCAGTATAACCCCATTTATCCAATTTATCTACTTTTTTATTCTACAAGCTACCCATAATTTGAGCTGTCACATTAATATATAGTGATTTTAGTGCACTTAATCAGGACAACTCTAAAATGAAAAAATGGAGGGAAATACATAAACATTTACAAGGTCACCTGCAAGCATATAATTTTGTGAGTGGAAGTATCTTATGAGGCAAACCTTAACCTTAAAAGACAAGGTCAACATGAGTTTATGTATTTGTTTGTTCCTAAATAAACTGGCACCGGTTTTGTTTGGTCAGTGGCAACATTGGGAAACTCCAGGAAATCTACTGGCATCGCATATCCGAGATATTTACTGTGTGGAAGTCCCTGATTTTCCTTTTTTTGATTTTTTTTCCTTTTTTCCCCTTTTTTTTTCTAATTTAAAGTTCAGTTAAGCAATAGGTAGAGTAATGTGTGCATTGATGGCCTCATGGAATACAGGTGACAAAAATTAACAACAATGATTTTAAATTATTTTTAAAATACTAAAAAGCAAATGTAAGAAGAATTAGTCACCTATTACTGCTATTTATAGAGATTAAAGTTTCCAGCACAATATTCTTGGTTAGTTTCCAGTTAGGTTCTTGGTTACTTCAACAATTATTCAGCATCACTTTTAGACAAAAGAGATCTTTTGCTACTCAGCATATTCACACCTTTTTTCTTTAGTACTAAAGCCTTCTTGTAGGAGCCCAGGGCTTTATCACTTCCAGATTTAATCATGGTGTATGACACGACTCAGAACTACCCAAATAAACAGAATTTGGTGAGCCTCCTTATTAAGTAACCTACCTGAGAGAATGCGTGAACCTTGGCCACACTTGCTGTGAAGTGACCAGAGAAAAGTTTGCAGCAGTCACTTGGAAGCATAAAATTGCAAATAAATGTATTTCTGAGAGATCTCTTGTCCCTCACTCTCTGATATCACTGTGGCAAATCTAATCATAAGCGTTTGCACTTACACTGCTGTGCCCTTAACAATGGCAACATTTTCTCACAAGAGTTTAGATATATTTGATTTTTCAAAACTGTAAGTATATTATCAATTACTAATTCTAATTAATAGAATATTAGCCACACTGACTTTAATTCCTCAGCCTATTCAGCATTAGGCCACAGACCAGACTTTAGCACCACAACGAATAAACTCCTCTTTTAGGCAAAGTTTGTAATTGCTTTACTTAAAAGTACAAATGTAGATGTGCCTTGAGATTTACTATGGTCTGAGAGTTCCTTTCTCTCTCGATTAGACAGGATCTTGTTATTCTTCCAGGCTTTAAAAAACAGATTTTTCATTGGGCTGTGAGGTTTTTACAGGAAGTAACAAACGTTCCTTGACATTAGAAGGATTCACAAGAATTTCTCTTTTCAATCCTTTTATGCATATTGTTGCAAGATATAGTTTTAAAATTGTGTGTTGCATTTAGGGCACGAGTGCTCTAATATATAAATAAATAGCTTATCATGTGAAAGTGAAGTAATTCCATATCTTGATACAGCAGTTTCACGCTGTGGATGCAGTCCAGCTGCTGAATCAGTCATAGTGTGAGACTGTAACTGCCATAATTCACAACTACCATTTTTAACTAAGGTAGATTTTAAAATCTCTTTACAGCTATAAACCAAACATTGATATTTACCATGAAGTCTCTTCATGTTACGTTCCAGCCCATCTTGTCAATCAATACCTAATACAGTGTTAGTCTAATTAGATACATACAATGTGATTATACATACAATGTAATTATATTGTAAGCAGAAATCCTCCTATTAAACATAACAATGTTTTAGACATGGGTAGACTAAAGAAACAAAGCTCTACAGAGTTGTATACAATTATTATTATCTAAACAAAGAGCTGAAATGTCATATGAAGATGGAGCACAATAAAAGTGATTGATGTGCCATTTTTTGTGTTAGTTAAGATATTGTATGCTGACTACTTTACAATGCACTCTAGATACAAAAAAGTGTGTCACTATGCTGCTTGAAGACATATATATATTTCTTTTATTGATCTAGCCTGTTTAAATTACACTATTGTTTTCAAGGAAAGCTTATAATCCTTTTTAGATGAGTGACATGTTTTCTTTTTAGCTTTAGTGCTTTACAGAAGAAAAGATGAAGCAGAGAGAGCATCAGATCCAGGAAGCATGTGCATCAGCTATTATCAGTCACCTAGCTCATACTTGTCTCCTTAATGTGGTTTCAGAAGGTCAGACCTGTAGCAGATGTATTACTCAGGTGACAACAGGAACATCAGCACTGATGCATATCACTCACAGAAGTAAAACCTCTCTGCTTGGACCATTGCTGCCCTATCAGGACACCATTGCAATGAACAAATTGTTACACTGAGTCTCGTAAATGTATATAAAAAAGAACTGCCATCAGTGTACTTCCTTCAGGCCTACAGAATAGGCAAAGGAGGACTTTTGCAGAGCAAGGGGGAAAAGTATGTATATATTCTATAGGTTGGTGATACCATATGAGAAGGAGCCTGCAATGCTGGTGAATTTCCAAAGCATGAATTAGACAACAATGAACATATTCCCAAAACGATTCAGTGCAGGGTGAAAAACGCAATTTGATTATCAGAATATCAATTCCTATACGTAAACTAAGAGACTAAGCTGCTGTGGTCAGCTGACCTCGGCTGGACAGGAGGTGCCCACCAACATAGCTGCTCTATCCTCCCCCTTGTCAGCTGGAGAGAGAGAACAAGATGGAAAAAATCTTGTAGGCTGAGATAAGGCAGTTTACTAAAGTAAAAATTAAAGGCTGCACGTACACAGGAAAAAGAAAAAAACCCAAATGTATTGTTCTCTACTTTCCATCACCAAGAGATATCCGGCCACTTCCTGGGACACAGGGATTTGGCACATGTAGAGGTTGCTCCAGAAGGCAAATATTATAAATAAACCAATTCTCCCCCTTCCTGCCCCTTGTCTTAAGTTTTCTATCAGAGCTGACACCATATGGTATGGAATACCCCTTTGGTCAGTTTGGGTCACCTGTCTTGGCTGTGTTCCCTCACAGGATTTTTGTCCATCCCCCTTCTACTGGTGAGGGTGAAAGGTTGGAGAGAGGGCACCGATGCAGTGCTGGTGCTGCTCAGCATTGGCCAAAGCACTGGGGTGTTATCAGCCCCTTTTCAACTACCGATGCAAAGCACAACACTGTGAGGGCTGCTCTGGGGAAATGAGCTCCATCTCAGCCAGACCCAATACAGTTCCCATTATGGTCAGCTCAGTGTTAGTCAAAACAAGCAAGAAGGCTGTATATCTGACTAAATATCATCAGCTACTTTGGGCTGATTTTAAGAACTCTCATCTTCTATTAATGTTATTGACTAGATGAAAGCTTAGGTACGCAACTCACATGTCAGTGCTTGCATTTAGAAACCTAAATTTGGATTTCTAGAATCCAAAGCTGATGGTCTCTACGGGTGCATTCCAACCTTGGCCACTCCATAATCTCATGATTTCTCAGTTCCCTGTGCCTACTCAGCAGAGAATTATGAAACAATGAAACACTTTTAATAACTCAAACTTCTAAAAACTTTGAAATCATAATCATTTCCACATATTACACAAGATTATTTAGAAATTTGCATTTCAACAGAGGTTTAGAATAAGTACAGAGACATTTAACCTTGACAAACATAAATCAAAGTTTAAAGCACCAGTGACTTTGATATTCATTGCCCCTTTTTGTTTATCTTTTCAAGCTTTAATTTCCAAATTCTTTTATACATACTTTATCACTAAATTTCAAAAAACATCTTGAAGATGAGTAAGTGGATCCTCTTTGATGTATCAGAGTTGCCAATTCATAGTTAGTGATTGGTGAAGGGACATATCCATTCGCAAAGTAACCTTAAACTACTAGTTTAGTGGGCTTCATCCATCTACAAAGCACAGTCAGAAAACTGAGATCACTTCTAAACCATGACACACCACTCTCAGCATGGGGTGCAATCCCTCTCCTCCACTTTCATTTTTTATCTTCAGCTCTCTGCTTCCTTTGAGGAGATGCAGCATTTCTTGAAGGTGCACCTTGGTCCACCTTGCACAAAAGAGCTTACACTGAAGTCACGTACTGAAAATATTAAAACATTGCCTTGAAAATGTATGCCTGTATTTTAAAGTGAGGTGCATTTCCATTTACAGCTGAAGAAAGATCAATGAAGCCTCCCTCAGCTGATACAAAATCAAATTTTGTAGACTTTAGAATAATCAAAGAGTTAACCTAGTTTCATTCCTTCATGAGTAAAACTCACTGGTAGGCTTTTATTATGCTAATTTTCCAAACTTGCAAAGCAAAAAGCCCAGTAAACTGAAGGTAACCAAAGGGGCTGTTTGGTAGAGACAGAAATGAACTGTGTCTTTTGAAGTATTCTAGAGAAAATGTGTTCAGAATATTTAAGTCTCAAGTGAGTTACCAAAGGTTATTCATTCACAAGTGAGATAAATTCATACCTGTCAAATTGTCTGGATCCTCTGTGTGATCACTAGGGCCTCAAATCATTTATTTTTTTCCCCAGTGAAAGTTCAAGATTTTCACATATCCAAATTTAGTAGCATTTCCTGTGTCTGAAAGTAAATGAATTCATTTTCCTTTCATCTCACTTTCCACTTTTACAAGACTAGTGTGAAGAAAAAAATAAATCCAGGTTGGCTGGCATAAATTGTTGTAAAGTACAATTTCACAGTGCATACAGCCTGCAACCTTCTTACAACAGATACTATATTTTTAAGCAATCTTTTTGGAAAAAATCCTATGGCTGGCAGTGATTTAAAATGAGTGTGTAAAATATAATTTCAAACCAATACAAGACCCATATAGACCTTGAAGAATTTTCTTTGGCTTAAGATGTTGGATGTGCAAAAAAAGTGTTTGCTACTTCCCCGCTTTGATACTTGATCCAAAAGGAATTGCTACAATTGGCCTAAACCTGCATTATTGTAATAACACGAATCACTGTTTCTATCATGCAAAGTGTGGACTGTGTTTGGTATCAGTCCTGTGGACTGATGAAAATTCCAGGAAGTGGGGTTCAGGAAGGAAGTGAGAAGTCTGCAAGAATAGCAGAAATCTTAAAATTTGAATGAAAAAAGAGATGGTTATAGCAACAGAGAAACTCTGCTCAAGAAACCAGAACATTAAGAAGGGTGGACAGAAGCACTGACCAGGAGTCACATTGCTTAGGGACACAAAAAGAATCAGAGACTGATACTGTGGATGTTTCCCATGTTTTCCTAAACTGTTCTTACTAATATCTGCCCAAAATAACAATTCAAAATGTAAGTGGGTTCAAGGTCACACACTTTGCATAGTCAAATACTTGTAAAAGAATATTTATATTTTGCACTTCTGACTGCTTGGCAAATATCTTAATTCTATTTCATTCCAGAAAGAAATAAAATGCACAAAGAAGACCCATATTTTTTTCACATGCTTTCTGCTAGCTAAGTCAACATTAAAAAGAAAACCAGTATATAAAGTTTCTGAAATGACAATTAAGGTTTATGTTTTTATACTCTGTAATCTTTACCTTTTTTTTGTGAAGTTTTATATTTCACAGCATTTATGTCCTAAATTTTTCTGCATTTGGCATCTCAGTGTATTGAAATCCAAAGAAATTTTAAATAGGACAATAGGGTAAAAAATTTGGAAAACCTGCCTCCTTCCTGGATACACAATTTCAGAATTCTTGCTTTTCCATACAGTGTCACTAGATCTCAGAGACAGTAGCTTAAACAGTAGGGATAGATCTTAAACAATATATCATTCTATTCAATTTATATATTTCTGGAAAAAATTAATTTCCCCCATCTAGTCACACTCCTATGGTTGACATTTATTTATTTATCTAAATTCCATGAATATTTTTTATTTTCAAATCTAAGCATTACTCCCCACTTAGGATATGTTTGTTCTATAAAATGCAGCCCGCATGTTGTCTACTGTTTTGATGAGGTCTGATTCGTGATGGGAAACAGGTGTTTGTGGAGAATTAAAACAATTAAATAGTCAACCAAAGGGAAAACAAACTATTGTTTGCTAAAACTGATAGAGTGAAGAGGTACATGCTTGTGACCATTATGCCTCTTTTGATAACGTTTTTTATATTTACATAGGTAAGTTAGGATGTCCATACTAATGAAATATAAAAGATTATTATTGTTGCTGTTGTTGTTGTTGTTGTTATCAGAAAGAAACTTCTTTATCTGATCACCCATTATATGTATACAAAACTTCAAAACATTATTCTCAAGGGTTCTGATGACACTATTAATGTGCTAGCTACACTATTTTAATCCCCTATTGTAGAATGCACAAAGCCAAACTATTTTGATCTTACCAAGGGGAGAATTTGGCCCAATGGGGTCAGAGGAGATTGTAGCAGCATATGTACACTGTATAAATACAAATAAAATAGATCACAAGGTACTCAGAGAATGACAGATACTTTAATTCTTAAAAGGCTTAGACTTTCAACTCCTTTAGAAATTATGAAATGAAGAATAACAAAAAAACAACCCCCCATTATTATCCAAGCAGAAGTGGTATAAGATCATTTATCTTGATGGATGTCACCTTAGAGCACATATTATCCCTATCTCTCAAAGTGTTTTTTCCCCCTTATTTCATCTCTGACATTCATTGTAAATTTAATGATCCACATACGATTTGCTGGTGTCTCAGTCTGGTGTTTTGAATCATGAAACTACTACTAAATTTATGGCACTGCAGTACCACTTAGTGAATCATTAAGCAGTACAGTGATTTTAACGATTTGGATCATACTGGACCTCATCACTGCATAATGAGGTTCCATTTAGTGTAAATTTTATGTAAAAATTCAATTTGCAAACCAACAACATGAAACTACAACATTTTTTTTTAACCTGACATTGCATTTATTTATCGTGATTTCCATCAGTGTCTCACATGGGGAAAGAAAATATTACCTCATTACAAAAATAATTTTTACAGTCCTTGCACCACTGAAAAATATATACTTTCAGACTGGTATTTTTGTAGAAATCTATTCTAAAACAAACACCTCTAGTGGGCTGAGATGTGGTTATTAGAGTACGCTGAATAGACTGTGGTGTTACTGATGAGGGTGAGCACTTGGAGAAGTGATTTTTCAAAGGGCTCCCAAACCCTTCTCAGCTGCCCAAGAGGATCCACCAGCACAGAGGGGAACATTCCTTGCCCAGATCAACAACTTTGGGTCATCCCATTACCTTTTTCATTATAAACCCTGTTTCTCAAATCAAAGACTTTTGATGCTGAATTGCTTTTCTAAAATTTACTGAAGGACTAACCAGCTATATATAACCAACCCAAAAACAGATTACCCGTTTTGAGGAGTTTTTGCACTGTGGAAACCGTGCAGGTTACAATGGAGCTAATGTACTGTTAGAACAGCTAGCAGCTCATATAGAAAGTTTTCCATTTGCAAAAAAGTAATTTTATGTATTGTTTTCATTAAAGTTTGCTTCTCAAGTCAGTTTTCATCAAAAAGCAATCTAAAACATTAGCAGATTATAATTGGGTCATAGTCTCTAATTCCATTTCACCTACTCTCTTGGCAGTATTAACTAATCTGGTTGGTCCAGAGTCCTAAAACAGAAGAACTGTAATAGGAAAGAAGCACAGTTCTTGAACAGAATGATGTTTTTTCAGTTCTTCCGGTCCAGATTATATACATTTATGGAAATCAAAATTGAAGCCCTGCAGTATTTTTGAGGTGGTATAAGACAATGGGGATATACTAAAATCCTTACATTAATTGATTTGCTAGTTCAATAGCACATGGCAGGTCAGACTCTAAGTATTTTAGAGATACCAAGGGTAAAAAAACATGAGTAGGATGAGACTGGAGTTTTGTCCTCCAAAGGAAAATCAAAGAAATGCAGTAAATTAAATAGAAGTGTCAAATAAGAAAAGTAGCACAATGATTCTAACAAATTCTTTGAAAAGCTTTTGTTACAAAACATCTTAAAATGGTGCAGCCACTTTTCTTCATGCCTACTCAACTCAGATAATCGTTGTTAAAAATAAAACATAGAAACTTTCTGTGAAATAACATCAGTGGCTAAGAAATGTGTGATACTACTTACCTGTGCATTTTTAAAATGGAGAGTAATATACCAGGAATAGAAGCCCCTCTCAACCTTTTAGATTTCTTTTCCATGGTGCAGTTGTAGGCATAGTATTTTATGGAACCAGGAGCAATCTGTAATCTGACTTGAGCGACAGTAAATCTTGCTGTATTGAGTTGTGTTGTTGCTGTGGAGTTGGAAAGAATAGTAGATGAAATGCAACATAAGATCTCTAGCAAATGAAATGCACATCTTAAAAAATTTACAATTTAATCCGTATTTGTAACAGTGTTTAGGAAATAACAAGGCTTGCTTTCATCTAGCTGAAGGAATATGCATGTGCACTCTCTCACATATGACAGTTTCAACAGCATTCTCATTCACAGGTTAGCAAGTACTAGAGCTAAACAAGCTCAGTTTCCTATAGATTTGTGTGTCACAGCTGATACTCTCTCTCCCAACAGATGCTACATTTCCACTGAACATTTCCTACTCAGAGAAAGTACATCTGCTTTGTGTGGATTCTCTGATGTCTAACCATGGTTGAACAGTGGTTGCAACGTTTTCTTCAGCTGGGTCACTAACGGGATCCCTCTCTCCAACTTTGCAATCTACATCACACATTTCCTCTGATCTGTGATCTATGAAATGTATGGTCTACTGTGAAATTTGGTCAAAACTAACTAAAGGGTATTGAGAGGAGGGGTTGAGGCAAATAACTCAACAGACCTAGACCAAGATAGTATAAATACAGATATTTTTTCCTTTTTAATCAAAATTTAAAAGAACCAAAAAAAGAAAACCCCCAGAAAGCTGGGTTAGCATTTTCCCAAAGGCTGCCTTTTGCTTAAATTAGATGGAATATTTTAATTTGCTCTTGACATCATCTCAAAACTTCATAAGATTTTTAACATGATATATGAACTCACCACAGTCAGAGCATTCAAATGAATTGGCCTGCAATTTTTCTATAAAGTGCATGCAGCAAAACCACAGAAAGGCTTTGGAATCTCAAAGGGATGCTTTTGTTATAGCATGAACCAGAACAAAAAAACTTTTCAAAGAGAAGAAAATATGATTTGCCAAGTGAGACAGAGCGAAATATGAGGGTTGGCAAAGGTACCCCAACATTCACCTCTGCCTAACACACTCTTCACATGCAAGGTGCTGGTGCTGGTTTCCTAATGAAAGAAAAGAGACTTCTGAATAAATAAAGAGCCGCTCATCCATCAGTCGTGATCAGCTCCTGGCCATTGACAAAACTCTGATCCATTTTAGCCAAGCTTGATAAAGTAATAAAAGAGCCAAGACATTTAATTGGAACAAGTCTTTTGAGAATTAGCAAATGGGCTACGAATGGTCTCCATAGGTAGCCATGACCCTGCTGCCCTAATTTGCTTGTGCTGATGGCCTGCTGACACCTGTGCAGCCTGGAATCAGTGAGCCCTCCGTGGCCCCTTGCCCAGTCAGGAGTTCAAGTGTATGGGTGGTGACTGTGGGCACTACAGGAAGAGAAAAGGAACTTTTAGGAGGCGTGAAAGAGAATAGAAGGTAGTGAAGTAGCAAATTAAATTATTTTATTAATTTAGAAGATGGAAGATTTGCATCTACAACTCAGTGAAAACTTATTTCCTCTTTTTTTTTGATGTCTTACCAAATTAACTTTACATAGTCAGAAAATAAATTACAGTGTACCCTTTGGAAAACAGCAGTTAATGATAGCAGCAGCACCAGTTATGTTATTACAACCACTTTCTCAGGTGATTCAGACTACCCAAGGCATCTGGACCACACAAGCAGTGTGACCAAAGCAAGCAGTGTGACCAAAGGAAGCAGCATTCTTGACAAAAAACACCTTGAGCCATTCCTCAGCAGTGTTAGCTAAGCTACAGATTAGTGTGACAGCTTTTTGCTGGTTTCCTGAACAGCTTTGTTCCCAATCGCACAGAGCACACAGTTCATCCAACACAGAGATTAGACATCTAAACACATACCAAATAAAATTTCAAAGCAGATGACACTGTTGAGAAAAATATGAAATTATTTTTGTACCATTGGTCTATGAGAAGGTAACAGTGTTTAGAAAAAAAACCTCACCAGTGTTGTCAAAGGAGGCTTGTGATTCTGGCCAAGAGCCCAAAACATCTCAAAGGTTAATGTATATTTCAAAATATTTCACATAAAACAGAAATTTCAAAGGCAATTTGAATTATCCATCTTATAAATCACCAGTTTTTAAAATATTGGCTGGAATCTACCTCAAGTTTGAATAATTTCTCATATGAAATATAGATAATTCATGTATAGCCTTTATTTTAAGGGTAAAATGAACATTAAAAAGTTTCAAAAATACTGTTTCTAAATGTGAAAATATTCTTGTGGTTATGATTTGTAAAAAAAGCATCCGAACTAACCCTAAAAAAAAAAAGACAAGACACTTCTTCCTACAAATAAACACACACACACACACACACACACACACACACACACAAATGCAAGGTTTGTCACAGAGGAGTTGAGGAAAGAATGCATTTGAATACTTAAAAATGTGTGTATTCTTTGATTTCAGACAGCTTTGTTTTGCCAATGGCATTTTCAAGCATGCAGAAAAAAACCAAACACATACAGCTAACTTGCTTTTTGGCATAATACCACAATATGACTAGACAGACTAGTATTTGTCGAAGTTTTTATTCAGTCATTTATTATAATAACAAGTAATTCTTCTGTTTAAAATGTAAGTTGTATGCTGCTGCGTTTTTAGAGCACTGTGTAACTGTGCTGTTTTGCAGCATAGTTATCTGGGACTATCTGTGTATCAGTGCAGCCAACATCAGTATTTTATTCTAGATCATAATATGCTTGGAATGAAATTACTTATTTACTTATTTTTAATTTGGCATTTAATTTCTGTGCAATAAAAAAATCTATATCATAAAACCAAAGAAAACTTTTCCACGGGAAGAATTTCCATCTTTTTGGTCACTTTCATTTTTTCAGGATGTTTCTCTTTTCTACACACAGCAGCACCAGCCCCCTTACATACATACATACATACGTACATACATACGACACTATCTTAATTTTATGTTTTGATAGCAACTAACCATATAAAAACAAACAACAAGCAATAATTCATTTGACAATGGCATGAGTAATATTACAAGAAAGCCTGAATGAAAATGACAATGAAAAGCAGGATCCTGCTAAAGGATATCACCATCAGCCTAACAATCCATAGAGGAGTTTAGCTAAAGCAAGATATTTAAAGGTCTTATTTATAAGAACATGTGGACTGCAAAAGACATATTAACCTTATTAATTCTTAGGCACTAAGTGAGGTTCCTGTACTTAAAGGCCTCATATTTTCCCATTTACAGATATTTGGTTTTTACAATGCTTTTAGTTCAGGTACTTCTGTTCCCTTCTTCCTCTGTGCAATCCTCCATGATATTAATGAAAAGTAGCTATATAGCCATATATTGTGTGGTTTTGGCACACATGTACATGTACTTTCATTTAGTCTATTACATTGAAATGGTAGTGTTGAAAAACCTTTGGAGATATTCCAGTTTTTATGAAAATCTCAAGGAGCCTTAACTTAATGGACAAGATAATATAGTTAAAGAAATTGGTTTCTCTCTTCTTGCTATTTATTTACTTTGATACTGAGTTCTAAAATATTGCTTTTAACATCAAGAAACCTCAGATACAAGATGATTTATTTCAAAACTCTGAAATTTATTGGTAGCCCATTGTTGATCTTATCATTCAGATTTTAAAATATCTGATCAGGGATTTTTTCTGCTCCAACAGTTTTAATTTTGCAAGCCACTGGACCTTAATGTGAGCTAATCTCTTCACTTATATTGTAGGGGATTGAGGAATCTAGGTAGGCTTTTTTGTTTAAAATAATGACTTTATGTGCATAAACAACAATTACTGACACTTCATAAAGTTCACATTTCTGTTTTGTATCTCTCAAATGTTTGTATAGGGGCTGTATCAAGGAAAAAACCACCTTGAAAACAGAGCCTGAAATGAGATGCTAAAGCAATACAGGAGTGAGTCTATTTTAATATCACAGGTTTTGCTCTATCGCACTGAGTTTTGAAAAGACTTGAGCATAGTTGTTTTCCATTTTCCTCCTCTTTTACACTAATAGTCTGTATCATAGTTTAACCACAGACAGCAACCAAGCCTCACACAACCAATCACTCCCCCATCAGTGGGATAAGGGAGAGGATTGGAAGGGAAAAAGGTGAGAAAACTCATGGATTGAGATAAAGACACTTTATTAGGGAAAGCAAAAGTCATGCAAGCAGAACAAAACAAGGAATTAATTCACAACTTCCCATGGGCAGGCAGGTGTTCAGCCATCTCCAGGAGAGCAGTGACTTGGGAAGACAAACACCAACACTCCAAACATCCCCCTCTTCCTCCTTCTTTCCCTCAGCATTTTATGCTGAGCATGATGCCATAAGGTCTGGAATATACCTTTGGTCAGCTGGGGTACCCTGTCCTGGCTGTGACTCCTCCCAACCTCCCATGCACCCCCAACTTCCTCACCAGCATGGCAGTATAAAAAGCAGCTTTGGCTCTGTGCAAGCCCTGCTCAGCAATAACAAAAACAGCTCTAAATTATCAACCCTGTGTTCAGCACAAATCTAAAACACAGCCCCATATAAACCACTGTGAAGAAAATTAACTCTACCCCAGCTGAAACCAGCACACTCCTTTCTTATACTATGTGGGGAAACTACAGGTAGTGTTTCAACAGTAGAGAAGAGCCATATGTGTTCAAAGAATTCTTAAAATACCAGCAAGATAAGTAGATTTATGCCTAGCAAGCTATTAAAAAACAGGAAAAAGCGAAACTAGCAAGTGTAGAAATATTACAGAAAAAAACGATGGTCTTAATATATGAGATAGATGTGCTATCAGACTGTATCTGGAGTTTCTATTGAACTCTGACTTCTACACAGTTCAATATGTTTTTGAGAGTTGCAGTTGAACCTTGTGCTCTGTTAACTATGGTGTTACCTAAGTCAGTTCACAATATCATGCTTTGGACCATAAAGGACTGCATTGGTTTCCATGTTTTAACACTGACTACTGAGGTAGAACTAAACGATGAACCAAAATTTATCTAGTGGACATAAAGTGAGAATTTTGAAACTGTGAAATAAGAGTAAATTTTAAAAATATGAGACAGTGCTGCAAAATAATAGTTATAATAGCAACTATTATAGTGGTAAACTCAAGCCTGGGCTCCAGGCTACTTTTCTCTTTCATGGGATCTGCAAAGATTAAAATCACAATTTGAAATGTCATCTTATAATACTTCTGACATATTCTAATTGTGTATCGGAAAGGGGAATGTTCAACTATTCATAAACATAATTAACCTGCTTGCAATTTATCCACCTTCATGATTTTGTGAATTTCAGCTGTGTCACCTTTAACTTTCTCTACTAAAAACTGAATGTCTCCTCATAAATATGTTGCTTTTCCTACTAATTCCCAATACTCCTAAAATTCTTCATATCCATCCATGGAGAGGCCCAAATTACCCACAAGACTCAAGATGTTGAGCTAATGAAGTCTTAGACTGTAAGAAAATGAGAGTTTCTGTTTCACTCTTCCTTTTCTTTGGGATGACCAGCATTTTGAAGGCTTCTTTGGACTTCCGCTGGCCACCAAACTGATGATTTAAAGATTGACATTTTCCATAGTTGTGACTTCCAGGTTTATGTTCAAACTTTACTGTTTCCTAGATGCTTTATATTTACCTACATTAAACTTCGTTTGCCATGTTTTTCCTGCTGACTCAGATTTTTAAGGTCATTCTGAAGTTCCTAATCATTGGTGTAACCTTTTCCTGAAATAATCTACAAAGAGATTTCTTGGTCTAGTCCCTTCTATGGGTTGTTAATGAAGATTTCAAGAAAAATGATCCAACCACTATCTGTGTAGTACTTCAGCATGGATTTATCTCTATTCCATAAAGGGGCTTGTAAGGTCTTTTCTTTGTTTAATATTCTTTAATCAGCTTTCATAAAGGAACCTTTCTTCCTATCCTGTGCCAACTCATTTTCTTTAATGGTGAAAAACTCATCAGAGATATTTGAATATAGAAAATTTTCAAGACCTGTGCAACAAAGCTGATTTCTATTTAATATAAATAGCTATTCCAGATTCTAGAGGTCTCAGGGCATTTTAAAAATATTTTTTGTCAAAAACTAAAATCTTGGCAATTTTCCCAGAAGACCAAAAGAGAGACCAAAGTTTCCTATGTTAAAAACTGTTGTCACAAATAAAAGAATTGTGTGGAATGTCATTCTTTTATTTTAAACGCACCACATGTCCTCTAATACCTATGCACAATAGGGTGCAAGTTTAATGACTTGCTTATTGTGCCCCTGTTGTAATTAGATATCAGAGGACATATGGCATGGCAAAGACTTAGCAGTGAGTTTTCTTGTTTTGATTGTTTTCTGCTACAGGCATAACATTATTTCAGTGATGATATTGTTGAACAACTTAATTCACATGTTGACTTCTAGGTTTATAAACTGAAATTCCTTCCAGATTATGCAAAACCCAAATATGTAACTAGTATCAACAAGTGAATGATCAATAAAAAAGAGTATAATTTTAGACACCACTGTGAATGCTGCATTTGTGCTTCAAATTATGGTCAGAGTTCAGCGTTCATTGGTGAAGGAGTGACTTCTCTTTCCCCTTCAGTATCTTCTCCTTTTACATATATACGTGCTCCCCAAATGAGCATCCAGCCTCTTTCTTCCTCAGTTCTCCCTCTTACTCAAGTCCCTGAGTTCTATCAACTTTGGTATCTCTTGTCTTTATTCAGTAAGTCTGACTGGATGCAAGCATTTTTCATTTTTTATTACAGGAATTTGTGGTTAATCATTTTCTGGTATGGAGATGATACAATCCTTTAAAATAAAGTATTATTTTTGTAGATATAAACAAACTATATATGGATAAGGTATTAAAAATATGAAAAAAATAATTTCAACACCATATAAATACACAGAAAGGATTGGAGTAAATGAAGTAAGATTGTTCTATACACGTTCTATATACTGTTCTATACATTACTGTTGTAATGTAATTCTTAACTGGTTCTATAAAATGTATTACTAAAGATGGTACATAAGCATGGTGGGGGGATTATTTTTGGGTTTTTTTATATGCCTGGTGTCAGATCACACAACCAAGTGCTTTTTACTTGCAGTTCTTCTGGCAAGATAAATTTGCCATGTGTTTTAGAGGACATATGGTATCTCAGTAATTCATACTGCACTAACCTCCTAAACACATTAAAACATTTCTTCTTGCATGACAAAAGCTGACATTCTGTTTCCTCAGCTGGTAATCTGGGGGACATTACTAACACACAGCAGTAGGAAGCTATCAGCAGCACGTGATAATTCAGCAATACACACAACAGGTACCAGTTTTGCCAAGAGTCATATTTTCATTATGAATCTTGCAATAGTTAATTTTTTACCTGAAGTACTCTTTCTTGAACAGTGTAAATAAACTATAATATTAGCTTGTGTGTATTTTATGAATATGTCACTATCTTTTCCAGGGGCACTGAAAATGTGTTCCTAATGCCAGTGAAGAGCTCAACATGCAGAGAGGAAGGGAGAAACACTGTTTTTAAATTTTTATATAATCTTGTGTTATTTACTGCAGTTTAATATCTGTGGAAGGAACAATACAAAATCTTTTCATGTGGGGATTGGCATAATTGTGATGAATCACAGTGCTGCAAATCAGTACGATCTTAAAATTTTTTTAAAAAGCATCAAATCACTTCAAAATTACCATAGTCTGCCAAAAATATCATGGGAAAAGTCAAGGAAGAGAGAGCAAACACTGAAATCCGTAAAGTGTTGTCACTGCTTCTTTTGATTGACGACAGTTTCAAGAGTGGCATTAATGTTTTTACCCATCTTTTCAATTTTCTTTTTAGAGAGAGTTCTGCGACTAACTATCCTAAGGGGTACAGAAATGTTAGAAAATTTACATTAAAAATGCTATACAAGTGTCCTACATTTGATATTGAATTTTTCAGGTAGACGTTGCAGACTTGTTAGGTCAGCACTACATTTCTTCACTAAGAGATTATCTCATCACAGAGAACTTCTACAAGTCCCCATTCTTAGTAGCACTCTCAGTTTCTTGCCCCTGTCCCAGCGAGCCCTGGGAGTAGATCACAGTGTAGTGAGCCTCCCAAATGAGCCATGAAGATTGATAAAATATAATCTCAAGTAGCTGCTGGCACCTCCTTGTCAAGCTTACTAATGAGTGCTGTGTTACTGCTCGAGTCAACTGTCACATTATCTCCAGGCTAATAAACGGATCCAGTGACAAACAATACACAAACAAAAAGGAGCTGATAGAGGATCTTTCCTTTTAATTCTTTCCCTGCATGTCCCTGGGACACAATCAAATTGTTGGCAGAGGTGATTTTCATGTTGCAGAAGGAAGTTTTTCATTATTTGCTGCTTTATGCATTTATTTATTTTTAGGTATGAACAGCAGAAGCCAGATAAGTAAAAATATTGTGGGTCTTTGTTCAAAAGCTAAATCCAGTGAATATGCAATACTTTAGAAGGTCAATCATTTGACAAACCAGTTTTCGTGGTTCCCACTGTTTCCTGATTTTAGTGATGGCTGTAAAGAGATATGCCAAATCTCAGGATGAAAATCTCAGCTTAGGTTTTCCCTGCACTAGAGAGAACAATAGAAAGGATAATTACCTGCAAAAATTGGTCACAGAAAAAATTAATTTATGAAGACTCATGTCAGATTTAAGGAATAGCAAAATACCTACATAACCTTAATTCAGCACCTTAGTGAGGGCCATTAAAATAATTTGAACATTAGCAATTCCCTAAGTTCTCTTCCCGATCCTACCTACCAATCAATGGACTTTTGTAACATCAAATATTAGAGGAAAACAAATTTCTAAGCATCTGTTGATGTCACTTAAAAATCTCTGGAACTTAACAGTGTTATTTTTGGAAGTTACTAAATCTGAGAAAACTCTATTATGTGTTTTTTCTGCGTAGATTGTACACTAAAGAAATTTATCACAAGTTTATTGTTGCCTAAGTATGCAATTTCCCAATTAAATAAAATGAAACAAGAAAAAAAAGGAAGAAGAAGAAGAAGGAATAACTAATGAACAGTGTCAGAAAGCATACTATAAAAGCCTTGAAAGTGAAAACAAAGTCTACCTCCTTGTGACCTAGACTCCAGAGGGAGTAAGATGCTTGCTTTCCAGTTGTGCAGCCATGTCCCCTACAGCTGAGGTGTGTTGCAACTCAGCTACTCTGTTCAAGGCTCTGGAGAGAAGTGGCTGTTGGTGCTTGCAGGCTTTCCTTCCCCATCCTCTGCAACGTCCAGGCACATCTTGTCTCCTGCTTTGCCCATGCCAGTCCTTTATCAATCTCTTCCTTTGTCCACCTTTGCACAGGCTCCCTCCAGCCTGCTCTGCTATAGTTCTCACTCCCTCTCTTCTCTAGGGGTTCAGATCACTTCTGAAACCTGAAACTGTTGGTGCATTTGCTAAAGGACAGATGTGACCTTCCAGAAGGTTAACTTCAGATGTTAAATACAAGTTAAAAAGACCAGCACTTTTTGTTACACGAACCAGGAGTGGTCCCACATTCACTTTAGCACTAGAAGCAATGATGCTTGTTTTATTCCAAGAAACATCAGTTTCTTTCCTATAGATGTATTTAAAAGTGCTGCTTTTGGGCACACATCACATGGAATATTGAATTGTCTGAAGACGTTGTAGAATTTACACCAAAGAAGAAATAGAGTAATATTGATTTCTTTAGTTTTCCATTGTCATGTGACATCTACTGGAGTGATTATTTTAGGAAATTAAGTTCTGTCCTTTTATTTTAATTATCATACATGATTTTTTGGTAGAGTTTTACTCTTCTT
>VZTR01032180.1:71976-100399 GCA_013400775.1 Chaetops frenatus
TTGTGACTATCCTAAAAAGCCACAAAGCGGGACTTGTTCCCTTCCAAATATCAGCCCCTAGTAATCCCTTACTAACAAAAAACATCAGTCTACAGATATTGTAAGACTTTATCTTAGATGAATTGTTAAAGTATTATAAAAGTGGGGCTCAGACAGNAATCTCCAGAATTAAACTAAGTAGAAAAGCCAGGACATAATGAATCTTGCCTCATCCCACAGTCCTCGATGAGACATTAATTAGCATTTTCAGTCCACTGCCCATGGCTATGTTGTTAATTTTACAGGCTTTTGAGTAACTCCTCTGCATCAATTCTGGGTGGTAATGTATCTCCTGGAGAGAAACAGAGTCAAAAATTCTTTTTTAGCCTAGAGTTTACAGAAGAACCCAGCTTAGAAGACAAGTTACCTTTTCAGTTTACATATACTGGCTACAAAAGACACAGAATTAAAATTACTGAGACTGTGCCAAAACAAACACTGATACTTAGATCTGTGTTTAAGACACTTTTGTACCTCAGAGATTCAAAAGGAGCACATATCTCAAATATGTGAAAGGTGATAAATGGACTAAACTCCCAAGAGAATTAAAGAGATGGCCATGAGAAAGGAAAACCAGTAAAAGGGTGTTTGACCAGCATTCTAAAAAGTGTTGCTATGGTTCCAGAGATCCAGTTCCATAGCTTGGTGTTGATTTTTATATTGCCTCATAAGCAGACAAATACAAAATACATAAGTAAATTAACTTTCTCACTTATCTGGAACCACTCTTTTAAACTCAATTTACATTTAGTAAATAAAATATTGCCCTAAAATATTCCCTGAATAATGCAGCTTTAAATCTAGTAGCACTACCTGGGTAATGCTGTTCATACTCACAAAAAGATCTGTGTGTTAAAATTACAGAACAATCTCCTACAGCTGATTGTCATTCAGAGTAGTTTTATCAGATCTGAAGCCACCTATTTGAACACATCATTTTACTTACCATCTTCTGCCCCAGACAATCTCAGTAAGCTTGAAGGGTTTTCCACATTGGATGATTTGTACATTTTGATCCTGGTAGATTCCTTGTTTAAATAGAAATTGGCAGCATTTCTCATTGTGTGAGTACTTCACTGTGTGCAAAACTAGAAGAAACAAAAAACAAACAAGCTCCAATACAAATAAATCCTGAAAACATTGTATATTAGCTTTCTTAAAGCTATATTATAGACATGGATGATAAAAGAGGTCTGTACATCCATAAGTTATATTTTTTTCTGAATTCATTATGCTTTCAAACTAACTTTTAAATTTTTATGGCTATTTTAAAGTTAATACTGAAAATCAAATGCCAGGTACTAATTTGAATTTTTTATAAGCAATCCTTAAAAAATGGTGTGAAATTTAATGTCTTCTGCACATTTCTAATTGCAACCTAAATGAATAATTGTATAATTAAATTTACATGATTTGATTTATATAATGACCTCTACTATTTTCCACTGTTAAGCATTTACAGTAATACTATAGGATATTGTATTAACCTACTAATGTGATATTCTTTTTTTTTCTTTTTTTTTTTTCCTTTTTGACCTTTCTGGACTGCATTAAAGTCTGCCTGTTAAAGGGTAGAGTGTGATTACAGTTATGGTGTTGTAAATTTGGGACAATCATTTGAGTGACAGTGAAGTTTAACTGTTTAACTGAGTACCCAATATCACTGTAAGAAAAAAAGGCCAATTACAGTAATAGGGCATACAATATAACTAAAACATGGCAAGAGCTGAGACAAGCCCAACTGCTTAAAGCTCATTTCTCTTCTTCTCATGCAAGCAGATCATAAGAGAAGTCCGAGTCAGTGCCACGATTTTATCTCATACATCAATTCTCTGATTAAAACATATATATGGGCTTTGGCATCCGACTCAAATAAGGCTATTCTTACACTCTTATAGAGGGAACACAGGCACCATGGGGGTGAATATACAAGAGAGAATGAGAAATGACATGATCCATCAATACAGGCAAATGGGGCAAGGATATATAGCCTAAAATGAAAGGGTCAGAGTAACTCCAAAAGTTCTATGTGGTTCTGTGAGATGATAGACATCCTATATGCCATTTACTGGGGTGGCGTTTGAAAGAATTCACTGCACAGGGTTCCTCATTATTCATTAGGGCTGAATCCTCATTCATTCTCCTTTATGTGCCATCCTGAATCTACCCTACAGAGTCTTTTACAGGGAAATAACAATAAACTCTCTTATCAACAGCTTGTTGTAGCAGATACAATACATGGGGTACTGAGATCAAAAAGAGCATGAAAAGCATTTCTGCCAACATCGTACAAAATATTGAACATCTGCTATATCTGGGATCCTGGGAGTTGTAATTATAATTTTTGAAATCTGCACACAAGAGTTATAAATATTAGAACTGTAGCCTGTGAAAGCCATGAAATATTTAAGTTGTTTGGCAGGCTTAAGAAAAACTCATAAACTTAATTTAAGCATCCAAACACTGTATTTTTACAGGTTTTACATCTTTCATGTCATTAGTCATATAAATTAAACAACCACGGAACAGCACAGAAGTTGCAACAGCAAGTCCTGTGGGTGAAAAAAAAGGTCAGCCTGAGATTTAAGACTTTCACCAACACTTCACCTTTCCACTTACCCTGTACTTCAATTCTTGTATTGAATTTGTCATAGGTATTTTTAACGCATCCATTATTTTATTGTCTGTTAAGTCTCAGTAGTGTGCCTGATGCTGTATGTGTGCACAATTATAGTGGGTCAGATTCACTGGTTACTTGGCATGGGCCTAGCAATGCAAAATAATCCTTAACCCACCCTCTTTATCCTTTCCAGCAGGGTTGGTGGCTCCTCTAACCTAGTGGGGAGATGCTCAGGGTCTTACCTACCCTTCCTGCTCTAAAGAAGCAGGAGACAAGGCGAGTACATGGCATCCAAACGGTGATCAAACCTTGAGGAGAGGCTGGTAGCTTACACAAATCAGTGATGAAAGGCATCAAGGAAGGAGCCTAGACAGCTTGGCAGGAGACAAGGTAAAGGTACTGCCACACCTGAAATGGTTTCATGAACCAGAACCACATGATAGTAGAGGGGAGGAGTAGGAAGAGGAGCAAGAATCATAAAGTTGTGCATAGGGGGTTTTCAGTTTGTAAGAGTCTTTTAAACTTGTTCAGGCACATCAGAAATGTGCTGGATTAAGATGAGTAAAAAAAACAACCAAGTTTAAAATAGCAAATTAGTAAAAAATGCAACAGCCAGATTCACAAAAGCTAAAGTATGAAAAGACCCAAAGGCAAATTCTCATTTGTACAGTGTCTGCTCCACCTGTTAGATAGCCATATGCTACTAGCGAAAATGGAGCTCTGCAGAAGGATTTGGGGATCGCCAACTGTGCCACCAAAAGTAAAGCAAGAAGTTCACTTGAAAACAAGTAAAGCAGAAAATGTGAAAATGAGGGCCTCAGATTTTGGTCTCCATAAATCCAGTGTTCAGCAGAGAACAATGCGGTACAAGAAAGTCATCTGGCATCTGAGGAGTTACAGTGGATCAGTGTAGGGGAAACAAAGGAGAATGTGTCTCAAGGGGCACAAATATACACAACACATTCCCAGAAATTCTTCTTTGAACTACTGAACTGTGAGTAAACAGAAAAACATATCCCCATTCTTGACTTACCTAATAAAACATGTATCTAAGTGCCAGATGCCATGAGACTATGAGGTGTTAGGGTAGCTATTAGTTAATTTAATGAACCTAATTATGATCTCACTTGTACATATTTTACACCAGCCTAAGACCATTTGATCCATTCAGGAAAGCCATTCATGAACTGCACCTTTGTGCTGCACTTGCCAACAGATTCCCTTTTCATAGGTGCTGTAACCAGTCTGAGGTATACTGTAATTAGGGAGGTATCACTGTGATTTAGAGGTTTTCATCTAAACTCTTTTCCTGGCTGCCATTTTAAGATTAGAGGGAAAAGGTGTGCTTTCAATATTCCCCATGATACAAAGATGACGCTTCTTTCAGATAGACAAGGTCTGAGAGTTTTTCTCATGTTACATAGGAGTGTAGTTACTTTATCCAACGAAAGTAGTGAACGGTTCTCTGCAGCACCTACCTTCTTTCATAATAAGGAATCTGGTTTCTTAATAAGATTTGGAATTTAGTGAAGCTTTGCAACAGATTTTGCTCTGAAGAGCAACCCTGGTAGGCACAGTGTGCCTGAGAATCTAAAAGTACTCCACAAAGAAAGTGTTTTACAAGAATCTTCCTAAAACCCATTGGTTCCAAACATCTAATTTCAAAAAATGTCATTACCTGTTCCCCTTTTTCATATGCTCATTAACAGTAATGTTTGTGTTACCGACTAGAGCACAAAGTGCTTTCACTCCTCATTTTCGCATGAAACACTGAAAAGAGATTTCCTGTTATTCTCAGCACAGGCAGTGGTGAGTATAATCATGCTCCTGGTATTCAAGTGTTTTAGGGAAGTAGGCATGTCCCATTTCCCTGATATATAAACACACACGTGCAAAACTCCATCCAAAGATGGATACATCAGTAAGGAGTCATCCAATCTGTTGTTATCATCCCCATTCTCTCTCCCTAAGTCCTTCCTCCAACAGCTGGGTTTTTTTCCCTGTCTCATAGGTGTGCCATTGAAAACAAGCTGAGACAACTCTAGAGAGGAGTTTATGCTTTCTTCTTTTCTACTTCTTTCAATTTTTTTGGCATCTACGAGAAAGAGAAATAAAAAGCCATGAAAGCTAGGGCCTATCAGGAAAGAAAACCTACAGAAGACCCCAAGAGGCTTTAAGAGACCTGGAGATAATGACAAGGTGTCTGCATCTCTGAATTTTCTAAGCTACATGCTCATCTGAGGCCAATCTCTCTAGCCAGTCTCTGGCAGAGAGACAAAGCCAGTGTTTTTCAAACAGCAGGTCATGTTATTGCATCTGTATAATAATAGGCCAGTGCTGAAATGCCACCTCCACTTTAATGCTGAAAAATTTCAACAATGTTTTGATTAAAAGTTAAGGTGAAGTGAAAATAAAAATCATAGCTTCATAAGATAAGCAGTAACATATTTCTAAAAGAAGGAATAGAATACAATTCAAAATAAGAAAAGAATCATTCCCTTTTCCTGCCTAAAAGTGCACAAGAAGTTGGAAACATCATTGTGAGGCTTTTCAGCAAAAAAGTGGTTTATTTCAAATGGTAAAGGCCTATGTTTCTAGAAATTTAATTTCTCAGTTTTGCCACAGATATTAGTAAGATGATAACTACAGTGTCTGCATCAGTCACATCTAAATTTTATTAACTCATCTTTCACCTACATTTCTACAACATTGCCACAAGGTGTTTGCAAATACCAATGATAAAGATGTTAGGACTACCTAGCAACATTCCTAGTAGTTCGGGCAAACTTCTATCAACCTTAACCGGACCACAGGTTCTAGTAAAAAATATATAAAAAAGGGTACCATTTTGACAGCTAATACATATTTAAAAAAAAAATTAAAACTAAAAGGAGATAATTTATTGTCACTTTGATGTGACAGTGTTACTTGGCTCAAAAATTAACCCAAAATTTACTGAATGTGGTATGAGGTCCACATGGACTCTGATTTCATCATTGGCAACATCTGCCACATTTTAAATAGTTGATATTTCTCTATTGTTATCTGTTCTAAAAAAACATCCCCAAAGGATAGTTTTTTCTATAGTAATGGCAATGTTGAGTGGGCTGGACTGTCAGGTGTGCTGGAATTCGGCTGTGCTGCCATACCCAAAGGGTAGTGATCAGTGGTTCAACACATAGCTGCTATCCAGTAACAAGCACAGTACCCCAGGGGTCAGTACTGGGGCTCATATTTTTCAGCATCTTCATTAACAACACGGATGATGACACAGATTGCACCCTCAGTAAATCTGCAGACAATGCTGAATTTAAAGAGTGTGGCTGACACAAATGAATGGCTGAGCTCTGATCCAGAGGCACTTTGAGAAATTTGAGTACTGGACCAACACAAAGTTCAGGAAGCTCAC
Source organism: Chaetops frenatus (assembly GCA_013400775.1). Taxonomy (NCBI): domain Eukaryota; kingdom Metazoa; phylum Chordata; class Aves; order Passeriformes; family Picathartidae; genus Chaetops; species Chaetops frenatus. Next base: position 78,045 of record VZTR01032180.1, read on the forward strand.
CAAGGAAACAGCAAAGTTGCGTGTCCAGGTGAGTAAGCCCATGTGCTTGTGCACGCTGGGGTGCAGCAGCCCTCTGGACAGCTGCACAGGTGGGTACTGCTGCGTCAGTTTCCAGGAGACACCACTAACACGAGGCAGCAGCAGGGCTCTGCACGAGCAAGGTGCATGAGGGGAACCTGCCCTGCACTGTTTAACTGAAAGCAGAGGGATGCCAGCTACAATTGAGGGGGACAGGAATGAAAACAGAAAACTTTCACCCACACTGGCATGCCCACGTGACTTGTGGAGCAAGTTGTTTCTGTCCTCTGCATCAATCATCTGGTGCCTCTGCAGGGACCATGGGCACACAGTACACATGCACAGCACGTATGTGCCTCTATGGAGGGCTCGTGTAATGCTCTCAGTCACAATGAAGCCATAGGAGTTCAAAATCAACAACCCAGTTACGAGAGTGAGGACAGAATCAGCAAGCTGATGAAGAGCAAAGGCAGAAGACCCTGTACACACTGCAAGGCTTAAAAAAAGAGACTTTCATAGCACATAGGAAGCAGGCAAACACAGACACATGCACACACAAATTCCCTTCTGAGCAGGTTAGACTGAATGAAAGCAATCATTTTAAGTGCCCAAATTGCCTGACACCACATGGTGCTATCAAAAGCATTTCCATTTTTATCCAAATCAATGTCACCATTTTCCTGTAAAAATCAATGTGGAAAATAGAAGTAGGGATAGGAGAAGAGGCAGTTTCTGAGCCCGTTGGAAGCCACCACGTGGCAGGATGACTGTAGCAACTCAAGACACTTAACTTTAGCAGCTAAGACCTGTCCAGCAACTTCTGATAAGGAATACTAAACAGCTAGAGAGAAATTCTGGGTTTTTCCATGGATTAGGAAAACTGGTATTTCATTATTTTTGCAATTATTATCTCTGTTTCCCCCAGTCTCATACCTAAAAGCATAATAGTCTTCTGAACATCTTTCTTTCATAGTCACCTAATTTTTACTAGACAGAAAAGCAACTCCAAGTGAAAATTCAGTGAGTGCCTTTCTTCTAACACACGTAAGCAACAGATAAATGGGAGTCCACTTGGTGTCAGTCTGCAGACTCGCTGTGAGAGCACATGTTCTGAAATTCTAGGGAGGAAGTACCCTTCAGTCTAAGCCCCTGACTGTTAAAAGAAGAAAACTGAGGCCCTCTCTGCAGAGTCATAATATGACTTATGGAAACTCTGAAAAACCATTAAAAAATTACCTTTCCAAATATGTTTGCTGTAAACCTGGCCTTCTAAGGTAAGGAAAACATCTATGGTATCTTTTCAAAATATCTATGCGCTCCATCTTGATTTTATTAGAAAATAATTTTAACATTTCCCTCTTTGGAGAAGAAATGCATATCAACACATCTTTATTGAGGACTTCCCTTCTGATTTTCAGAAGGACCTCCAAGCAGGACAAACACAGGCTTACTAGGAGCACTTGGGGATATATAGACTCCTCCCAGAAGTCCCAGCCAATGCAGTCTGCGGCCCCAGATCACATCAGACAGACACTGCAGCATGATAGCTATAACTGAATGGGGGCCATTATAAATCCTTAAGAAATTCACTTTGACTTAATCAAAAGCCAGATTTTTCTTCCCCTCAGCAGTACATCCTCATGGCATTTTTTGACATGTGTCAAAGGAAACCTGACATTGGAAATACAGCAAAATATCCAAATCATAAGGAATTTTCCTGTCACAATGCAATGATTCTTAATTGGAATACCCACATGATTTTGGGTTAAAATACCTGGAGTATGTGCAAACAATACTCCACCATCATTGTCTTGCAGGTAGATCAGAAAATCCTGCTGCAATTTAGCTAATGTCAGGCTTCTCAGATGAACAATCTAAATTCTCCAGATATCTTCTCCATTATGGGATTGGTGTTGCAAATCTATGTAACTGGATAAGGTTATTCAAGAAGCATCACGTTTTGATAACAAAATCCTTTGTGATGATTACCTAATAGCCAGCATTTGTTCGAACAATTTTAATAGACCCTTTTTATCACATGCAAAAAGAATTTCAGTGCTAGTTCAGTCTCCTGTTTCATTCTGTCATGAATCACTTTGTAGAGACATTTAGAAGTCAATAATCCACTGTAGCTTTGATGACAGGTGATTAATTTCTACATTTTAGAGACATAATAAGATTTAGCAATAAAAAGGCCTTGAAGTAACCTACCAAACAGCTTTAATCTCAGCCTTGGGACTGTTGCAAATATGAATGCTTGTACACAAATGCAGATGATTTAAGTTAGGAGGTTTTATTGCAGACTTCTTGCCTTTCGTATTAATCTTGCTTTACAATCAGGCTATCTATACAATCACTTTATACTGAATATTGCTTCTAATGCAGTACTTGGGGAAGGCAAGCAAGATTATTTACCCACAAGGGCTATATTCTGCTAAAAACTAGTTTTACATGCTTCGCATTTTGTGGCTTACCAACACTCTTTGTGTGGCAAGGTTGGATGGGTAAAGAAAAAAATTAGCAGACACCCACAACTAGTCAGTACCGGCCTGCATAACCACACAGAGCCCTCAGGGCTCAATTCATCACTCAGTGAAACTGGTGGGAGTATTTTGTGAATGTCAGTTGGCAAATCACTGTAACAGACATACTTGAATAAAGGACCAAATTCCAAAATCTCTAGACATGTGCTGGTAATAAATACAGAATACCTATGTAGGTCCTGATCTGGCTTTTCTGAGCTCTTCCAAACACTGCCTGGGTTCTCATCTTTCAAAAGTGGTTTTCTGCTGAAAACAGTATCTGAGAAAACTGAAAAATTGCTCTTTTAAACTCCCAGAAAACTCTCCTGTGTTTTCTTTATACCTGTCCAGGAATTTTTTATTTTTCTACTCAAAGTACTTCAGTCTAAAACCTTTGTCTATAAAACACTAAATCTTTGCTAAAATTCTTTCAGCCAGGAATCTCAAGATAAAGTCACAAAATGGTTCTATGGGCTACTTCCCTTGAGGAGACGAAAAGACACTGCAGTAGCAACTACCTTAAAAAACCCATTTGCAAACGTCAAATTGGGAAGACTTTCTTAAATTAAGTGGGGACCTAAGGTGTCAAGCCTAAGTTACTATTTGTTAGTGATCATATGCTTTCCTGTGTAAAAATAGACTAACAAAAAACATAAATAGCTTTGGTACCTGGGGAGACAAAGCAAGTCAATGAACTCCTTTCTTTTTCTTGTATTGTCTAAATTTTGTGGTGATCAGTCCTTGGGAGGAAAGGTAATAGAGGAACTGAATTTCTCACATCTGAGGGCAGCATTAAAATGCTGAAGAATATTAAATGTATTATGCTGCTCCTGCTCTGTGTTTTGTGAAGGGAAAAGCATCAGCAGGAAAGGGATGGGTTCTACTTTTCTGTCTCAACATTTTAGGGGATTGATGAAGTAGAAGGACAGAACTTCCACTCCTGAAGAAATGCCACCCTCAAATATCATCTAAGCAAGACCTAAAGATGGGAAAACTAAAAAAAAAGAAGGCAAAACAAAACACATGTGACAGAATCAAAGACAGCAGTAACACCTCCTTCCTGTCAGCAGACTTTGAGGAGGAGGAGCAGAGGCTTTAGCAATAATGACAAATGGTGTTTTATCAAAGACAAATGGTGGCAATATTGCATTTCACTAGGATCTATTAAGAAGCCATTTGAATTTTAAACTCATTTGAAGTAAAGGAGATTTCAATGTCAGGAAACATGGATGAAGATGTTTAGGACAAGGGCTAGGTGTGGGGCAGTGGGAAGGTTGGGAGGCATGGGTGACACGGTGATGTGGCTATGAGGATGACGGCAAGAATTATATTTGAGATTGCGGATGGTCATATTTGGCTAAGTATGAAGTGGAATCTCTGAGAAATCTATCTCCTAGCCGTATTCCAAACCTATATGAAGGCAAGACATGAGTGCCTATGTTTCCCTCCTTTCTTTTCCAGTGAACTTACGTTTCTGCTGGAAGCAGTCCTAGGCACCTTTGTTGGAAGGCATTGCAATGTGCTCTGAGTAGACAATATCATTCTAGACAAACAAGGACACCTTAGTCCAAATATATCTCTCAATTTTTTTACAAACTGCAGGAATATACCTTCTTTAAGTTGAAAATTTCAGTTTTAATCCAGATTCAAGGTGCTGAAAACTTATTCTTTTACTTTCTTAGTTTTTCTTGTTAAGTAAAAGGAATGAAAATGCAGTTTTGCTCATAAGAGCCTGAATATAAGAACCTGATGGTTGTCTACCACAAAAGTTGTGCTAAAAAGAAAATAAACATTTTTTCAAACCTATAAGGAAAGAAATATTTGGAACAGCAAAAATGGATAATGAGGAAAACAGAAGGAAAAGAAGCATATGTGAGTAGACTCTGAAGACAAAGAAAACTCAATCCATGATTGAAGCCAATGTTGAGACATGATGTAAAGCTGGAATGAAAAATGAAAATCATGGATATCCAAACAAGATTAAATTAACAGAAGCCCTGTCTGCATTTATGATGTGTGAAATCCTAACTGTTCTCACAAGTACAGAATATAGTGATTAATTTCAGTATTTCAGAATTTAACTTTTGTGCTTCAGACTTTCCAATATTTGTATCTCAGTAGGGGAAAGAGCTGCTTCTACATGTAAAGTAGCAAAATTGTGTATGAGGACAAACACATATTGAGGGAATGAATCATAGGAAGAGACTGGACAGTTGAGGCAGATTAGATATATCAGACAGCAAATGGCAGAGTGAGCTACCACAGTGGAGCTGCCTCCACTGCAGAGCACAGGAAGAGTTATGGCATTTATGCATTTTCATTTCTACAGGTGGGGATCTCAAATCATTCCGTGAGTTAGGCTCCTGGTATCTCTAATATGGTCCTGCTGTAGCACACAGTTGATATACTTCTGACTTGTCAAAGAAAAGCACAAGACACACTTAAATCTCTTCATGGCCCTAGCATGAGACATTAAGTTTGAGCTGCTTGTGAATCCAACAGTTATTTCAGGATGTTATGTCCCAAGCAACACATTAAATTTCCACTTTCAAAACTTAATTTCTCTTTATAGACTGTGATCTTTAATTCCTGTGTATTCTTCTTATTTAGACCTTCAGTATGAAGTAGATTATTTGAACTACTGTCCAAAGGCATTTCTTGTCAATTACTCTGCTGAATAAAATGATTTATGATAAAAAACACCCAAACATTCATTTATTTTTAAATCTAAGGGATTAAATCCTTGCTCTGTTCATGTAAAAGAAGATTTAAAATGACCTTTCTTAGCCATTAAAAATTCAACATATGTCACCATTTTGGGATCTTTTCTTTTTCTCAAAGAAAATTACTAATCACAGAAAATAACCCAACAGTTTGGTAGCTAAGTAATTTTCCAAAGAATTGAAATTCTAATCTGCACCTTAACCCAGTGACCTTCTTTTAGAGAGGAACATCCTACTTATTCTGTTCACTGTCATTAGCTGGAAGTCTCTTTCACAAAAGCTTTCCACAGTCAGTTCTGCAGCTTCTGTTTCAGGGCCAGAGTGGACACTTAAAAAAACCAGGACTGGCTCAAGCCCTTTTACAAAAACAAGCAGTCAGAGAATACATTTCAGTAGTTCTGTAACTTTGCTAAATATCCATGCCATTTTAAATAGTTATTTCTACTGCACATGGTCACTACTCGCAATTCCTGCTTGCTGAACTCAACTGTTCTAGACTATATCTGCTGTAGGCTGCTAGACCACCTCAGTATCTTTGGAATGAGGACTATGATGCAAATGTGGTTTTGCTACAAACAACTATTATCTCCTTTTTCTTTTACAGAAAACAATTGCAAAAAGAAGTGTTTACTCAATTCTTTCTCAGCCCGAGTATGTAAGCAACCTGTTAATATACATTCTAGTCATGATGAGCAACCCTGGTTTTCCTGTGTTCTCTCCAACATGACTATAAATCTCACTGTGTTTCTATGTTTATAGTCTAGTTGTTTTTAATACAAGACATCCCAAAATAATTTAAGACACATGTAAAAATAAAGGTTATTTAGGTATCCCCATTTCACCTTTCTGGTTTTATCTCTACCCAGCAAAAGAAGATGAAAACACTTTCTGTCTTACAATCATACCAGGCCTTCATCCCTATTAAGTTTCTAGGAAAAACAAAACAAAAGTTAGGAAAATTTCCATTCCTCTATATTCATGGATGCAATTTATGCTTTTAGAATCCTACAAGTAAATATACCTTTGATGTTGTGCTTCTTTCATGGCACTATGGATAGTAAAAATCATCTGGCCCAGGGTGCTGTGGTGAATGCAGTCACATCCAGCTGGCAGCTAGTCACAAGCGGTGTTACCCAAGGCTCAGTACTGGGCCCAGTCCTGTTTCATAACTTTATTCACTATCTGGATGAGGGGATAGAGTGCACCTTCAATCAGTTTGCAGGCAGCACCAGGTTGTGTGGGAGTGTTGATCTTCTGTGGACAGAGACCATGGAAAAGTCTCCATCTGGAAAAGCACGCAAGGCAAACCAAATAGCAGGCTGCTATCAACTCCAAAATGCGCTGCAAGTGTTTGACAGGAAACACTGATCACAAGGTGTGTGCAGCCCTCCTCATGCTGCTGTGCTCAGTATCTCCAAACTAACTCCCCTAAGTCACCCTTGACTTTATGAACCACAGATAAGTGCATGTCCAAAATGAATGATGGAGCTGAGACAGGAGCAAAAGCAATGAGACACCTACTCCAGAATACGGTTTTTTGGATTGGATTCTTTAACACGGCTGTTTACAAATCCAACATGCCAACCTGCATATAAAAGGAAGTTTTTCAAACAATTTCATACTTAATTTATTGCCATCTACCATCCCTTGATTTCCTTGCATATTATTTGCCAGGGGCCAAGTACTGGCTAACTTGATTAAATTGCAAAAAATCCCACATAATTCAGCATTCTTAGAATTTTATCCAAACTGTCTTCTTATCCATGCAAAATAAATTATTTCTTTTTATATTTCAAAATATATTTTTCAAGATTAATTTAATTTTATTTCCTGCTGATACTTGAACCACTATAACATTCTTTATCATCTGTATCATGCTGATTTTCACATGCCATCTCAATTTAGTATTATTTGTGAAATCTATGTGTTTCCATGCCTTTAGAAGCATCAGAAGTCAAAGATAAAAAGAGACATTGTTGTAATAATATAATATTGTAATCCACCACATCACTAGTAAATTACAAAGGAACAACTAGACTTGTTAAAAACTAGACTTCTAGAATGAAGTTCATTCTAGTCCACAGTAAAATAATTTTAATTTTCAGTTAGGTGTGATAGCAGGCTGAGCCTGTCACTGGAACAAGCAGGAAAATAGGGTAAGCTGAGAAATTGCTGTATGAAGAAGTTTGATACATACATCTGCTGCTGAAGCAAATAATGGTGGCTTCTCTGCAGGCCAAGTCTAGAAAAGCTAATGTTAGCAAGATGTGCAAGACTAAATAACAGGCATCAGGGTCACGCATCTTATTAAAATCAGTATTTTAAAAACTGCTTGCTTTAAACATTTACCTTGACATTGTAGATTATCTTTAATACCAAGCCAGCTCTTCTTCAGTTGACCTCTATTTGAAGCAGCTAAATCCCAGATATATGATTGATTTTTTGGTCTTCTCTATTCAAAGAAAAATATGAAGCAAAAATAAAGCTTCAATATATTTAAAATTTATGCTTGCAGAGACAGACTGAGGTGAAATTCATCCAGCTTCATTTTGTGCTGAGCAAGATGAGAAGATTGGACCAGATACATTTTGAGAGGACCTTTACCAACAGATAATCTAGACATATATATAATTAACAATTTAGCCATTTCATATGTTTAGTACAACATGTTTAGCACAATTCACAATTTCAGGGGTCTTTTTGGCTTGGTGGTGCTCTTTAAAGTGCTGATGTTTCCTTCAATACCTACCTTTGAGTTAATGCTATCTTCTTCGTAATTGTTGTCAAAGTTAACATGAAAATGGAAACAGGATTCATGCAGAAATCTGTTGATTTCATAATAAGAATAACATAAAGATAGTTTAATTTCAGCTTATTAATTGTCCAGTACTGTAACATTTTCCTCCACCCAGAATTTGGACACACTGGGAAGCTAAAAGAAAAGAACAAAAGTTATGTACCTATTATATATAAGTGGTTGTCCAAAACCTGAACTTTCTCTAGATATCAGGTTGCAGTAGAACAAAATGCTTACTCAAAAACTAACCCACAACAAAAGAAAAATTGTCAGCCATGGGTCCATTGTCTTCCCTTTACAGTCAGTTCAAATGATTCAAGCAGAAAAACTGCCATGAGAGCAAAAGAAAGGTAAGCAACCTAACAATTTCAGCATAATATTTTAACAAAGTTTACTTTTTTTGTCTTTTGGTTAGTATTGAGCTCTTGATGCTTACTAATAAAACTTCAGTAATATCAGCACTAAAGTTTTGTTTTACCTGTCAGCAGATAAGTAACAGTTTAGTAATGCCTCAGGGTGATTGATGGTAAAGTAGCAAAAAAATAGCTAGTACTATAAACCCTATTTACAACATGTGAGAAGAACCTTGAAAAGATAATACAATGGATTACCTTTGTGTTATTTTCTATACTTGTTATAAAATTTGTCACGGGTTCTTTAATTGTCTCATTTTCCATTTTTTATGGTCTTTGTCATGACAATAAGTTTTCACATAACTCACTGTCTGTTAGATTGCTTCAAACTATGCAGCAGAAGTCTGAATGCATTGGAGAGGCTGTAGCATGATCATCCAGTTCTTCAACCCTTGTTCACCTAGTTATAAAATTTGTGAAAGAAGAGCGATAGAAAATTTTATGCCCTCAAAATGAGCAGCCATTCTCTATCTGTTATTTTCACAATTTTATTCCTTCTCTTTCCCTGGGCTGTCTACTCAAGGACTAGCTAATTTGACCACAGAGGAGTCAGACATGTGCAGGCCCCTTTGCAGTGCCAGTGAACCCCACATTTTTTTCTGCAGCCTCCTGAGCTCTGGGGTTTTCTCATGAACCCATATTATCATAAAATAATCTAATTCTTCATTTTTTTTCGATGAAATCCAACACCCTTAAAAACCTAAGGAAGTGGAATCGTGAAACAAGCTAGAAGCTCAGTAAGATCCATAAACCTCCTTTTTTCCCCACGTATTATAATTTTTAAGTTCATTACAAGTTGTTTTGAGGAATGATTCATGATTTTTTAAATGCCCATGGTTGGCAGTGCAGATGATTATTGAAAAGGGTTGATGGAAGATATTAAAAATCTTATATTCTGACAAAGACATTGATGGCTCCTAGTGCAGCCTGAGGAAAGCTTCCTTAGAGCCTATCTGGCAAAGCTCATGGAAAATGCTTTCTTCCCTCTCCCGCTGGCTCAATGACTCCATTTTATCCTAGAAAATTGTAGCTTGGCCTCAATTATTCACATTTTTCACATTTTTCCAACATTAAAGCAACATGATATTTGGGCATAAAGACTTCAGCACCTAAGTCCAAAAGGTACATAATAACACATACTATTTACATTACACAGATCACTGCAAATACATTTTATTTTTCTGCTCCTCTCTACTTTATTGTTCAGATTTAGGTACATTAAAATATCAAATGAAGCAAAAGGATGAATACGGTTTTCTTCTGTGGCATAACTGAACTTTCAAACTTCCTTAAGCATAAGTAGAACTGTATTTTTCAGAAGATTTCATGCAGTTCCAGAATCATAGAACAGCATCCACAGAAAGAAGAACCAGTAGGATTTCACATTCTTCAGTAAAATGTGAGATCAGAAATCTTACACAGAAGTCAGCCTGTGCAGAGAGGGCAATGGGGCAATGTAGTCATTGTTTTGGGAAATGGAGCAGATACTGGCCAAAAACATAAGTTGTACCAACAGGACAAAATTCTTTACTTTCTGTGGCAAATGCACTTATTATGTCTGAAGAAAATTATAGTTCCAGAAATTCCACTCCAGAGAAAAAAATGCAAATATAATACTCCTTAAAAATGAACAGATTAGCGATGATCACATGACCCTTGCTACATGTTTACAAAGGAAGGAAAGGAGCCAAAGTCATCTCTTCCTCTCCTGTATTGGCTAGCATAAGTATTTAGGTCAGTGATGAGAAAGGAGGTGAGATGCAGTTGAAGTGGATGGAAAATAGACATTTAACAGCAAGTATTATGTCTCATTCCTATAATTTTTATCTATGTAGAGCCATGTTTTAAGGGATTATAAAAGAAAAGAATGATATTTAAAGAAAAAATATTATGTTCTAAGTTACAATAAGAAATGAGCTTTCAGAAGTGTCATGGGTACTGAGGGAAGAGGTCTGAGAGAATGGGATAGCTGTGTCATGTGCCCAGGTACTCATGGCTATCACCTTGTGCCCAGTGCCCAACACCTGCAGTGGGGCCTGTGCTAGATGGAATGATCGTGCTACACATCTTGTGGCTCTGCCCAGCCCTGGAGTCCAGATCTTTCTGGTGACACAATGCAGAATAAAGTTGAGCAGCTATTTTAAAGCAGGGCAGTGGCCTACCTGGGAACATCTGCAGTTGGGTTCCTTTGGTCAAATAAAGCAGAAATGTCAAGATCTTAAATCACCTCTGCTGAAACGTAACTCGGTGAAGGAATTTGTGGGGTGGAATGGTAAATTAAAGAAAATAAACAGTATTTGGCTGCCAAGAGAAGATCAGGGAATGCTTTCAAAAGGAGGAAGGAAAAGAAGTTTCTCAGATTTTACCCTTACCCTGCAACTCCCAAGATTTGCACATCGAACTTGGATGTTACAAAGGAGATAGAAATCCTTAGCATGACAAGCAGTAATTTACATAAATTTGATCTCCAAAGATCTGACTTTGAGGAGATATTGCACATCTATTTCTCATTTATGTTCACTGTAGAAACTGCACTCAGTGTTCCCAGATAAAAGGTAGCAATCCAGAATCCTAATATAGGGGGACAAAAAAAAACAAAAAGAAAACAAAAGCCCTTAGATAATAAAGTATGTATTCATATATTTCCTTCTTGAATATTCAAAACCACATTGGAAAAAATATATATATAACTTCTGTTTTAATTTATATTTAGCACTGTTAGGTTTTATTTGGCAGTGTGTATTTGGCAAAAGTTTATCAAGCCAGTTACTCAACAAGCAAATCCCTTATCTTGAACACAACCTCAACTTCTTACTTCTTTATTTTGTTCCCAGCAAGAAAATGGGAGTTTTAGTTTGTTGTACATTTCACATTGACCGTACTATAATATGTCCGTTTAACACAGGGGAAAACAGCACAAGGAAAATATATTTAAAAGTATACAATGAAGCGTTGTTCCCTTAGTGTCATTGAACAGGGGCCAACTATACCATTCATGGGTAAATACAGAGCTTTGACATTTAATTCTGATATTAGAAACCAAAGTTTTCAAAGAGTCACATGCTCAGTAACTGCAGCACATTTGCAATTGTCTTTGAAGTTGTAATTTTGATTCATGCTAATAAAACACCATGAAGGTTTATTTTTAACTGGTTATATAAAATGTCTTTTTAAAAAAATAATTCAAGGAAATATCTCCAAGTATGAAATATGTCAAACTGAAAGCTGCTAATTGTGTAATTTCAGTATAGTGGGGTTTTTTTAAGTTGGGGTTTTTTGTTGTTTTTTATGCAAGAGAAAAAGTGCTTCTTGTTTTATAGCAGTTTTCAGATTTTATTTGTAAGTTGTTGTAAGGGAAGTAGGAATTTTGAGTGTATCTATAGTGAAACATAAATAAGACTAGAACAGATGATCCCACTAAGCCTAATTTTCTCAATAAAGCTCTGAAAAAAGAATTATAGTGAAACTGTAAAGAGAAAGCATAATGTACTATTACTGATTTGCTTTCACATTCCAGTATTTCACTAGTTGGTGTAGAAAACCCATTTCGCCTGACACACACATCTCAGACAAATGAATTTCACTTGGAATTGCTGTGGGATCAGGGTCTGAACAGAGCAAAGCCAGTTGCAGCCTGCTGTGACCGGAGTTACTGTGTGTTGCTACCCAGACACGACCACATCTAACACTTCCCTTGAACATTTGTAAAGTGTAGTCACCACTGCTGAAGCTTCTCACACCCTCTGCCTCCCGCTCATCCCAACTTGGCATCGCTCTTCCTCTCCATCTCTAACCTCACCAGTGTGTTTGCAGTCAGTATTGAGAATTTTCTTTCAAATTCATGTTAGATCTCTAAAACTGCCCTCTGCTGAAACTCCTTTCCCTGTTGCCTCAGGTTGCTGACTGGCAAAGTTCACATTCGATCTTTGTTTACACCACAAACATCTTCAAATCAAGCCTTCCCTTGATCATCCAGTTTGCGGTCACAGCCCTCTTACTTTGATTGTCTTTCTGTTTGTTTGGTTTGTTTTTGTTTGTTTGTTTGGGTGGAATTGTGGGAGGTTTTTGTTTGTTTGTTCAGTTTTGGGTTTTTTTTTAGAGTCTCTTATTCAGCTTCTAACTTTGGGAGTGGAGGATGATTATGAAGGCATATGGGACCCTACTACCCTAAGTTTAAGAAAATCTCACACACAAATGCAAATTCAGTGATGAGATTCATGCAGTTAAGTCCTAGCCATCACATCTGGCATGTAAGTATGGCTAGTAAAACTGATTTTCTTTTTTTCAACACCTCTTTCTAAGTTTCTAATCTGCAGAATTAAGATATTCTTGTTCTTTCTTTGCTATTCTTTTTTAGAATCTCTGGACAGTACCTTAGTATACATGCCAAATATCATGCTTATCCCTCCCGTGGAAGTTATAAATAAATTTTGTAGATTTTCTATGTGTATCTTCTTAAAGACATAGCCTTTTTAGCATATTAAAATAATTAAGAATTTTTGCCCAGCATTTATTCCTCTTGGTCTTTGATTACGACAACATTTCATGACAAAGGCAAGCCTTCCATATTCCTGGGCTGTTGTTTAGACCATATAATATTTTTTTGGAAATCTTTCCCCTAACTACATTGTTTACTATCCAGGCCTTTCATGGTCTAGCCTCCACACTATTTTTTCCCTCTATTTCAGAGTGTCAGCTCCCAACAGCAGCCAGCGAACAACACCCATGCCCATCATTCATTTTTTGCATCCTGAAACACCTACTTTCATGCTACCCTTCATGCTTGGGAGCTCTCCATAAACATCCACCTTCAACCCCATTTGCTGCAAGGCCTCTGAAAGGCCTGGCAGCAGTTAGGTTGCTAGTGCTGGCAACACTTCTCATCAAGCTGACTTACAGTTTCCTGCTACTCCCTCATCTGTCTGTATCAGTCTGCTGTGGTTTTATTGTTTGAAATTTAAAACTTGAGATACCCAACACCAACCCTTTGTTCTGATTTTTCGGTATCTAGAACAACTGGGACATGGTTCACGGCAGTGGTTTATAGCAATTCAAATAATTAGGACAGAACACAGATTTTTCATAAGTCTGAGAACAAGTTTAAGTTCTATTTCATATATTGCCCATGAGATTATAAGCATCCTATTTTCAGGTTACAGGACACACATGCTAGGCATGGAAAACAGACTAAAGTTTCTGACTCTCAATCTAGCTTTGTATCTTGGTAAACCACCCTACTTTTTAAATTTGTAGGACTGTTACTGAAAGTTGTGAGGTACCAAATGATGCTGATTGAGATGAAGAAGTATATCAGTCCCTGAGGGATGGGTTCAAAGGTCTCCATCTCTGCACAGTTATTAAGTGTCCTGGTTTAGGGCAAATCTGGGAGAAAACCTCCAAAAGGGTCCCTCCAGAAAAGCAGATCCAAACCACCCCTCCCCCCAACTGTTTTGGGAAATAGATTTCCTCGGAGAAAAGTGGACAAAACTATTTATTCAACAAACAAACACCCACAAATATAAAGAATGAACAATACTACACAATAAACCCTCTTGCTGTTCTGAAGAGATGGCAAATTCAGAAAAGTACTTTCAGTGGGTGTGTCCTCGGCCTTTCTCTCTGTCTCAGTCTCTCCAAGGCCCAAGTCTCTACCTCTCCCTGTCTGAGGCCTGGGCCCAGCATCCCGGCTGCAATGCAGCTTTTTGGGGGTGGCCCTCCCCGAGTGATGGTCCTGGTGTCCCTGGTTCAAACAATAGCAAAACAGTCCCAAAAACCTTTGGCATCAGCTAATTAATTAAAAAATTTTAAAAACCCAAAAACCAGAAGAGCATAAAAGGGAAAAAAACAAGAGAGATCTCTCCACTGTCCATGCAGACAGCACAGAGCCCAGGAGAAGGAATGCTGAAGGTGTTATCTCTCTGTTTTGAAAACAACTGCCTCAGATGTTGCACTGCTTGCTTCTCCTTCTGCCCCCTTTACTCTCAGATCCAGTCTTACAGGTGCAAAACTGATTTCTGGGCTAAACAGATGAATGGGGATAAAAGCATCATACAGTCAGCCTAGGACGTTAGGTAACATTGTGCTCTATGTCTGTGATAAAAACTGCCGAGCAGGATTTTTGTGGCAAAACATACTCTACGGAAGTAAAATTTCTCTGAGATAAGCTTTGTTCAAGAGAACTACCTGAAGTGGAGTAATCAGATTTATTTTACAGTGGATTAGTCCACTTTGCCTCAATGAACATGAGCATTTACAGGTCAAAATGAAAGTTAAAGTTTTGACCTTTTCTTTATTTTTACCATTTTGAAACACAAAATCTCAGGAAGAGGTGGGTGGCCTTAGATGTTACGTGAGAGACAGAAGAGAGAGCAGCAACTAGAATATAGCAGTTATTTCTAACATGTGCATCAGCCTACTTCGTTGTTACAAAGAGATCCAACAAGCTTAAAACCAACTGCAGTTTTCCAAACACTTTGATCCAAGCTGCAGCACTAACTTACTGTTTTCCTCATTTTTTTCCTAAAATCTAGGAGCATTTTGCTACTTAATTAAGTACATGAACAAAGTTAATTTAATTTTAAAGTTTTATTAACATGCAATTTACTCTGAAATTTGAGGATATGAAGGCTTAGCTTTACTTTTTGTATTCTAAGAATATGAAGTAAAATGCAATATTTGTGAAGACAGGCATTTTCCATTTGAATTTTGTATGTAAGAAATACAAACACGTCAGGCAAAAAATGGGTTAAAAACATACTTGTAGAACAGTATTTTCATTCAGGAGTTTGTATCCCTTAGAAAGGTAGATCTAAATAATATAAATCTGATGAAGAAGTTAATTATGAGGGAAAAGGGCCAAAAAGTTAGAAGGAGAAGAAGAATATCATTGATTTGACAATGATGGCTGCCAGAAACTGCTTGCAAATCATAGAACTATGTGGGGATGAAATGTTGACTCTAAATTATGGTGAGACTGGGTCTCTCTAAATCACTGGGGAGCAAAATTATTTCAGTAGACCTTTAATTTTCAGTTATTGAAAGTCAACATCATGGCAAATAGCTGCAATGTTTTACAGCAGACCATCATGAAAGTATTTTATTTTTCACTTCCCAAAAATGTATGAAATTTTCAAACACAGGTGAAAATCAATCATCTCACCAATCACACAAAAAGCAGCTTCCTTCTCAAGTGAGGTATGGATTCACAGAATAATGAAGGAGATGCTCAAAGTCATCTGCTCAAAATATCTTGCACTCATAGTGCCTTTATCCAAGGACTCCCAAGAGCTGGATCAGCCATAAAGATGTTTTATTTTAGCAAAGCCAGCAGCAGAACAAAAAGGAAGAAATATTCATTAAAAAGAGCAACCCCTTTCATGCCTTACTTCCCTCTCTCCACCCCTTCCCCCTCATCCCACCCCAATGTCACTTTCTCAATAGAGAATTTCCTTCTTGGTCAGGTAACCATGGGCCCTTGCACCAAAATAATCAATAGCAATGTGATAAAGGTTTTGCAGTACCAGATGGCAAAAAATTCCTTCTGCATTTCACCTTCTCTCTCCAGACATACGGAATCCTACCTAGAACTATATCTCTAGTCCCCAAAACAGCAAAAAAATGCTAAGCAGGAAGGTAGGTGAGAATAAAGTTTTGCTTTTTCCCAGAGCATAGACAGATATCTCAGGTCTGCAAGCATTGACTGTTTGGAGCCCAAAATTTTTCCTGAAAACAGGGCCCTGTCTTTTGCAAAGTTTCCCTTGTGTATCCAACCAGTGAAAAAGCTGAAGATGGCAATGCTGTCCACCTTCAAGATTCAGCTTTGACCCAGAGAGAGGGTTCTCTGCTAGTGAATAAAATGGGGCCAACACAAATGTTCAAAACGTTTCCCATGATTCTTCAGATTGCCTGTTTCCATGTACTCTGGCTCCTTCCAGACTCTGACTGGATTGGTCTCAAGGATAACACACAGGAATAGCATTTACAAGGAAGCATTTCCAGTATCATTTTGGCTACCATCACCCTTTCTTAGCGGCAGAGAAGAAGGAATATTCCAAGTTACTTTAGCCTTCTAGGATATTTGAAATGCTGCTAGCTCTAAATGACAAAGCTATGAGCTGAATCTTGCATGTCTTAGTCATGTTAACCTGCCAAAATATCCTTGGCTTGCTCTAGAACAACCTCTCAAGCCAAGCTGAAAGCTAAGCCTTTGTATTGGCTTTGTCCTTGACCAGATTGGCTGGCCAGATTGGCATGAAAATGCCAACAGAGTGTTTTGGAGACATATATACTGTCCAGATTGGGAAAAAGTGACCTTCAGATATCTTTGATCAACTTCAATGTGGAAACAGTTCCTAGTTGCTATGAGATAAGATTCAGTTTTGACTTGCAACTGGAGTTATGCAAATGATTTAGGTTCAATAAGTTCAAGCTCCAAATTTTTGTCCTCTTAACTCTCTTTTTTTAATATTCTTTCATTTTCCTTTTTTAAATAGAAACTATTCTTATCCTAAAGTTTTGATGTAAAAATGAGAAATAATAGAAATAACAATTTTTTTTAACTTTTTTGTTGTTGTTGTTGTTGTTTTAGTTTCATTCACCAAATAAAAAAACCCAGTTTTTGCCTTTTCCCAGAGAATTTATTCTTGTCCAAAATAATTCTGTTTGAATTTTGCATATTTCCAAAGATAATGTCCCCTTATTTTCCTGAATTCTACTTGAGAAGAGGACATGTATTATGAAAGAAGATACAGTAAAAACAAAAGGTCTGCTTGTAATCCTCAGGCACTGTCAATGCCATGAGCATGATTTCTTTGTATTCCTACTCTCAGTGATACTGTCTTTACAGTTACATACTTACATACAACTCACAAAGAATCAGATAATACAGACTATTTAGACAGCAAAATAGAGAAGGAAAAATTAAATATCTGTTTTACAGAAGAGCAAGCCCATGCGCAAAAACTGAAGAGAGGCTCAGAAATATGCAAAAAAAACTTGGTATCTGAATGCAAAAACAACCATTCTTCTTCAAAATATATATTGGAACCTAAAGGCAGGAGAACTTGCTTTCACAATCCATAGACTATTTCCTTCTAACCAAATCAGGATGGTAAAGTACATTAAAGGGCATAGGATAATCTTTTGTCCTGTTTTAATTCCAAGTACCGATATTCTAAAGCTCCTAATTTTCTGTTGGACATTTTTTCCTTTGTTGATTGATTAATTTTTGGCATACGGGTTTTTTTCATGAAAGCCCAGAAAAGTGCACAAAAGAAATTTTGTGAACAAAAAGAAGACAAAAAATTACTAGGATGTACAAAAGCAAAATAATAGGGCAATGCTGGCAAAATTTATTGCCATCTACCAATTCTCTTCCTTTACCTGAATCTTTACAATGTTTTAGTTCCCTCCCTACTTTATGTAAAAATACGAAGAAGGAATGGCCCTAACTAGACCACACTCTTCAAGACTCTAAATCCCTCTATTGGATATAAGGACTCTTCAAAGAGGATAACCATAATGCAAAATGAGGTTATTCTGGATCCAGTTCAAGGGAATGAGCCAAGCATGATTAGCACCATAAGGCTGCATCTACAGAACATCTTGTACAAACAGTATTAAAAATATTAAGCCAGGAGGACACAATGTGCACAAGAAAATGCAAGCACTGTGATTTTAGGGAAGCTGACATTGATGGGAATTAAGTACTGCAGAACATATTGATTCAAATTTTGTAACAGTGTTACAGATATGCATAATAAAATTCCATCAGTCAAATCTACTTCTCCAAATTTGGAAATGCCTATAAGAGCACGAACAACAACAACCAGAAAAAAAAATTAAAAAAAAAAATTTAAAAAAAGCCAGTAGAGGAGAACTAGTGATCCATAATGCTGAAAAGAAAGAGGTTCTCATCCTCTTTCTTCACCTCTGTCTTTACCAGCACTGTTGACCTCTTGGCCTTCGGAACAAAAACTCAGGTTGATGCAAACCTAAATCCACCATCATTGAAGGAAGAGTTGGTTTGTGAACTGTCACAGAAGCTTGACCCCTAAAAAAAAAAAGAGGAGACTCCCTATTTACAAGGAAACACATGGAAAAAATGAGGCATAATCGATACAAGTTACTCCTGGGGACATTCTGATTGGACACAAGAGAAAAATTTTTCACAATGTGAACGATAATCCATTGGAATAATTTCTCCAGGAAAGTGGTGGATTATCCAACATTGGACACTTTTAAGATTCATCTGGACGGCATGTGGCATCAAAGTCTGTGGTTTTGCCAAGAAAGATTGATGATCCTTAAGGTTTCTCCCAACCTGGTGTTCTCTGAATCTATGGGAAAAAAAAAAAAAAAATAAAACCACTTCAGAAAATATTAGATCGGATTTAACAGAAATATTGTCATTTGCAAGAAGCCATAGTTGAAGAGCTTGCCATTTGTTTTACTACATTGTGAAGTTTGTTGTGTTTGAAATTAAAGAAAATTATTTCTAAGCAGTTGCAAATCTTATTTAGCAGGAATCTGAGCTTTTAACTAAAATTAATTCTAAACATTTGAGAATTAAAAGCAATTCTATATTCCTAAAAACTAAAGCAACAATGTGGAGTTACTGACAAAAAGCAAAACTTCAAGGGAAGCCAAAGTGTTGTGTGCTTCATGCCAGTTACAGAAGAAGTCTGATGTGACTTAGATATAAAAGAATAACTATCAGTGACCTGTTGATAGAGCTGACCTCCCAGGAATGGGTGGTTGAACACGCCCCTCAAAAGCAAGTGGGTAGCAATGAACTTCTGCATCAGCACGAGACACCAACACCAACATGTCTTTTGGGAAGGATACTTCTCACCTAGCTTCAACAACTGGACATGTAGTCTCTATCAGTCATCAGTGTATGGAGAGAAAGAGCTGCAGAGAAAAATTCATCTTCTGCTCAGACAGCTACAGTGTGTGGACAGACATTCCTCCAGGAAGTTCTTTCCAAGGACTGTGGAGGGAGGCACATTACCTGCTTAGGCTGGGCAAGTCAGCTGGGTCAGTCTCAGAATCTGCCAAGTGTGCTTTACAACCCTTTATATGCCCTTTCCTCTCTGCCTCCTGGCTAGAAATGTTACCCACACACACCTCAAAGCCACGTTTACCTTTCTTACCTTCTACCAGTTCTGGCCTCTACCAGTAACTGCTGTAACATGTCCAAATGGTAGTCTTTGCACAGAAGCTGCCAGAACCTCCACTTTTATGTCTTGCTCCACTTTGTACAACATTATGCTGTGTCAACATATATATTTCAGTGAAGCAAACCTATTAAAAATTAACATTGTTTTATCTATTGAATGAAAATATTTCTTACATTAAGTGTTTAAATAGTCAGTGAAATTAAGTTCAACATTCATACTAAGATGTTTTTAGAGCTTCAAACACAAACAATCATAATAAAAAATGTTCTTGTTTAATCTACAAAATAAGTACATTTGATTTTAATTATCTGAATAATGACCAAGCAAGTACATCAGGCACATCTCTTCCAAGATATAATGAAAGGAAAAGTGGAGCAAACAATATCCCTGAGAATAGACCAACACATACTGACTGTAAAGATGACTCTAGTAATGAAAATCTGTCTGCTGCAAATGACTCATCTTCTGAGGACTGTACTGAAGATGTTGAAAATCAGGATGATGCATGTGAAAATAAAATTAAAAATATGAAGATGAGGAACAGCAGTCTATCACTGAAGAGCTATTTGATAATAATGAAAATGAGGAAACAGCCAGTGGTACAGAAATAAATGAAAGCAGAGGAAATGTCAGTGATTGTAGTGAATCAGTAACTTTTTCTTTAAGTGCAAGAGGAAGAGAGAGAAGACCATGAGGAAATACACTAGACAATGATGTTCCTGACTGAGTAATGAACTGGAAGGGCTAAAAATGTTAAATTAGAAATAAATAAATAAATACAAACTCAACAAAATACCTTGTTGATGAACGAAGACTGTTAGCACACTGCATTCAAGTCTACACAGCAATGCGGTGACATTATTGCTATACCTAGATCCTGAGAGGGTCTGAAAAGAGTGAATCAATGGGAAGTGTAGGTGCTTAGGCCCTCTTGGGATTTGACTCTTCATTTTCACTGAAATTGAGACTCATATTGACTGTACAAGGAAATTGTTTTTTTCTTATCTTAATTTTCACATTAGCCAATGGTACTAGCAGCAGTACTTATGAAAATGTACCTGATGTATCACCACCACGGGAAACTAATGATCATAATGAATCCTCTTCTGCTGCTGAAGTACAAAGATACTAGAACATACATCTCTTTAAAAAATAAAATCAAGCAACAAACAAACAAAACCTAAAAGCAGGTTTTTTAAATACAAACAAGTATTTTTATTACCAATGTCTTTCTGCTTTACACACTTACTTGTAGTCCTTTTCATAAACAATCTTTAAAAATATTAATCTGTTTTCATCCCTCATTTTCATAATTCCATTGAGATTTCCAAAGAATTTCCCTTTCTACTATCTCTGTCTAATTGTCATTGTGTGATGGCTGATTAATCTCTAACTTTCTTTTTCATCTAAAGATAATCAGTGGTTAGCTGGTATAAAATATCTGTTCCTGAAGCAGCTAATGCTCTGCCAGACCTATTTCTAGAACTTGACCATAAATGATCACCTTCATCTGATTTTTAACTAAAATTATTAGTTACAATATTCTATTAGAGAATTTTAAGAAGCAAAGTAACACAACATTGTTACGGAACTTTTAACTGAATGTGTCCTTCATAAATTTCATAGCAAGTGGGTTTTTTTTTTCCTAGGGTTAATCAGTGTTGAAGTGTTGGGCCTTATTTTATTTTTTAGGCAACAGGACAAAAAACAATCATAAAAGAAAGTATTCTTCTACACAACACACAACTAAATTGTGCAACTGAGATGTTGCAGAAGCCACATCAAAACAAAGCCACATTAAAACATAATTTGTTTTAGAGCAATTACATTAAAAAGTGGGGGGGAAAGTGTTTTAGAACTGTTGAACATTAATGTTGCAGAGAAAACTAGCAACTGAAGACCCAACACACACATAGGACGCTATGCTAATGGTATCTAATGACATGCATTCAAAGTGTGTAGATACCAAAGAGAACTTGTTCTTGTAAAGCAAGAATTTTATCTCCAGATGGAAAGAAGTAGGTTGGCTTTTTTTTGTTGTTTGTTTGTTTGTTTTTGAGAGGAAAGAGAAGAGCTTTAGACTTTAACACATTTTAGATATGAAAGTCAAGGTTTTGACTCAGCCTTAGTAATGAACTAACAGTTAAAAGGTCAAGAAAGACCAGGAAGTTGAAGTTGTAATTGAGGATGTGTCTAACGGTGATTGAAGCAGCAAGGACAGCTAGGCATGTAGAACCAACTGAGAAGCCAAACCTATGGAGACAGTAAAAAAAAGTGGAAATGAACAAAAGTTACAGTTGTAGGTGTAAACAATGTCACTGGACATAAATGAAAGACAGCGTGAGTAGAGGAAAGAGTCACAGCAGCTGCAAATGTGGCATTCAACACACAGGTTTATATATAGGGAAGGGAGATAAATTTTTCTTGAGAAATGTATACAGGCAGTTGATTTCAGAAAATATTACTTCTCCTCTAGGATGAGGAGATTAGAAAATAGTACAAATGGATAGTAGAAACCACGTGGAGATTTCAGGAAGACGCTGAGAATCTACGGATGACAACAAATCCATGAGGCCAAGACCAAAGATCTTATAAACTGAGAATCTGAACAGGTCATAAAAGAGGACAGAGATGAGAAAATAAGTGTTGCTAGAAGAAAATGAGAAAAACTAAAATGAAGGGAGAGCCTGGCATGCACCATG
>VZTR01032180.1:102458-155065 GCA_013400775.1 Chaetops frenatus
GCTGAGTACTGGATGCCAAGGTCTTGAAGGGCATCTCCAAATTTTAAGGGGTGGTGGGTGAGGGGGTTTATCCAGTGTTTTCCTCTGTCATATTGTTTTATACAGACACACACACACATGTAGATGCAAACACAGGGTAACTGCCCTCATCAAACACAAGACTGCAAACGACTTTGACCATAATTGTTCAGGAATACGTTACTGGCAGGAGATAAGGAGAACCACTGTAACTGAATTTAAATGGACTTAACACCTGACTTTTGAACATCTATGAAACACTGAGCAGCCCTCTGAATATCGATGAGGCACCATTTACCATGAAGTGTCGCCTTCCTCTTCCCCTATGCCTCACAGATAAAGCTGTGCTCCATCTCCTCTCATAGCCTAAGACCAGTTGTTGGAAAAACAGGTAACCTTAGCATTTCCAGCTTCACTTGTGAGCATTGGAAGGCCACCAGAGTGATGATGAGTGTTGTTCTGGGATGGATGCCTGTACAGAGGAGTTATAAACATCTTGCTCTTCCTCTTTTTTTTTTTTTCCTTTTATTTTCCTTTCATTCCCTTTCTTTCCTCTTCTTTCTCCCTCTCTCTCTCTCACCTCCAGTACCCACTGGAAGTTTGGCATCAAATGGCTGAGAGGCCAAGTCTGAAAACATTAGTCCTGCTCGCTGTTTAACTGCTGCCGTCAAGACCACTGAAGTAGAATAGGAAGGGAAACAGGAATTTCCCCTTCAAAGCCTTGCTTTAGTGATCCTGCCACGACAGCACATCAAAGAGAAGCTGTTCCTTCCCCTCCCAGGCCAGCTTCCACCCTCAGCAACTCTACAGAGCAGCTGGGCTCATTAAAGCCCTAACAGCACAGGAAATGGCACAAAGAACTAAATGAAGTTAAGCACTTAATTTATTTATTTTGTTGTATGAATTAAACAACATTGTCATAAATCTCGAAGCAAATCCTGGCCACATCAGAAAAAGAAGCCAGCAAACATTTCCGAGGGAAAATTGAAAGTCCCTTTAGTTCTCCAGATAAGAGTTTTTCTTTGTCAAACTTCATCCCAAAATCTGCTTTACAACAGGCTGATTTAGATCAAGGCAAAACTACAAAGAGGAAAATCCCTATGGAGAAGAGCCCCGATCCCTTTTAAAACAACTGGGTTCCAAAGCCGGACAATAGGCTAACAAAAGGGTGCTACCTCTTTAAATAGGAGTTTTAACTCATCCCTTTCTAATTATTCATGTAAATTAAATTCTACAAGTGAAGAAAAATTCATAAAAGTCGTACTTATTCATCTCAGAGGGAGATCTGGCATATGAATAGTGCCCATAACCTCAGAAGGTGAAATGTAGAAAATATCACAGGCAACTCCCACCTCAAGTTAACTGAACCAAAAAAAGGGAGAATCTTGATGTGAAGGAGACTTGAAGGAGATCCTCCCTAATCGCTTCTTAATAGACTCACAGTACTGACACAGGAAACAAATCAGAAATTCTGAGGACATGTAATTGTTAATCACTAGCATTCACTATCAAATTCAGTCAGAACTTAGAAGCACAATGAACATTATCACACTGAAAAATAAGACTTATTGCTAAGGGTATTCACAGACTTCTATAGTGTACTAAAGCAAAAGCTCCAGCCATGACAATGCCATTGTACTTCCATAGTTATTTATTTGCCTCCTGTGAAGAGAGGGTGGAAAAATCATTATCGGTTGTAATCAATATATTTCATAAGCAATTTTTTTTCTGTAGGATTTAGCAATACTAGATTTATAGTTCTAACCTGTTCAAAATACTTATTAGACTTTCAAAAGATGAAACAGACTGAGCTTCCTTGGGAAACAAAAAAAAAAAAAAGACCAGGAGAAAGAAATTGAATTAATAGCTCTTACCACACCACTACACTCTGTATTAATGAACATTGTGTCAGAATGACATTGCTAGCTGGAAAACTGAAATTCAATATTTTTTTTATATTTCATCTCCTAGAAAAAAAAAGTGGGGTTTGCAAACCGGGCTATAGAAATCAGCTAGAGTGTCTGTGGAATAAGCCGTGTAATTTGAGACAAAATTGGTTAAAAGTATGAGAGGAGACTATATGAAGGATAATTAGGCACGTGTTTATTCAGTGCCAAACCAACAGACCTATACATGCCTCCTTTTCATTAAACCTTCCTGTCCAGAGGCATAAAAGAATCCCACACTGGGGTTTTCTCTGCCCAGAAAAGCTTCGCTAACAGAACTGGTGTAACCCCTGGTGAGGTTTCCAGATCATATATGGTTTGTTGTTTTATTCCACTAAGCCTTTCCAGTATAAGTAGAGCTTATTCTGACAAAAGACTACTTTACTTGCTAAAACTTCCTAAGCCAGGTCTTCAAACAGGATCTCTAATAGTGAATGCAGGCTTTTTTCCTTCAGTGTTGTCACTGCCTCTACTCCATACCTGCTGTCAAAACTGAAATACTGTGAAAAGTAAAATTCCATTCTGGACAGAACAAAGTACCAGCCAAAATTGCTAGTATAGCCCTCACCCTGGTGTGAATACAATCAGAATATATATCCATGTGTATGTGTATACCAGCAGAGCTTCACTCTTACAGGATGCAAAGAGATTACTCTTGTACAGAACTTTCATATCTATATCTGTATCTAACTAATCCATATAAATATGCACGTAAACACACTCACATACGTGGATATGTAACTGTAACCATAGCTAAATTGCATCAGTGTATTAACACCAAACACAGATTACCCCTCCACCAGGTAACAGAACAATACAGATTCTGAGTGTAAGCAAAGCCTAACACAGTACCAGAATTACAATGTCAGTCGGAGATGAAAGTTCCCAGAAACATCTTTCCCTTTAATTGGGCCAGTTACTGGTTCCCCTTCAGTGAGTTTCCTGACAGGAGCCCCTATCCTCAGAAGGTTTGCTGCTTACAATTGCCTGCTTCAGCCTCTACTTGCATCTAATTGCCAGCTTTCTTGTGTTGCACATAGAACGACTGATTGCCAGGTGTGAGGGATGGGATGGATTTTTCCCATACCAACAAACTTCTCTGTGTATTTTGGGTTTGTTTTTCTTTTTTTCAATGTTTTAGTGATCTGATTTTTTGTAGTTAAATGAACATTCCTGCAACCTTGGGCAGCCCTGCTGTGTGAGGAGGCTGGAAGGGTCCAAAGGGCTGTGCATCCCAGTAAGACACCAGCAGGCAAACAAGGAATGTGTTTCTGCACCTTGGCTGGTTCATGTCTCACTGTGTCTTCTGCCCCTGCAGAGTCCCTTGTGCTGGATCAGAGGTAGTATGGCTGTCACAATATACCACATTAGAACTTACTATTCCCAAGTGAGATCCAACTTTGCCAGCAGCATTATCTGATTTTACTCCAGGAAGATTAACAGACGTTAAATACAGCTATAGCACCCTCATTTACCCAAGAACTAAGTTTCTTACCAGGTACAGGCTCAGGGCTAGCTCTGCTCACACAACTACAACTTTGTAACACATTTCTTTTGGAATTTCAGGGGATATTGAAGGCTTTTCTGTAACACTGCTATTCTGAACTCATTTCTGTAAGGTTTATTTAGCTCTTCGGCTCCACAAAACTGTGAAGTATAACTCTATACAAAGACAGGTAGGTCGTGCAGGAGACTAACACATTCTGTGGAGTCTGAATACTTGCTACTCTTGGAGTTTTGCAGGAACTTGTATAAAATCCTCTAAAGATTGCTAGTGAAATGCTGAAATCCTCCTCCCTATGATTGATAGATTTAACAGATTCTCCCAAACTCATTTAGAGCTGGCTAAACCTATCCAACAGTAACAACACTAACGTGACATGCTTTCCCAGCACAGAGATAAGCAACATTTTTGAGAGGTCAACAAGGTAGAAAAAAATTTTCTAACTCTAAAATACTAAATATTGCAAAAGCCACAAAACTTCACAAAATTCTTTCCAACTATACCATATAATTTAAGTTTCTGTTGCAGAGATTTATTTCAGTATAGTTAGATGAGAGATCAAAACTGGCCTTACAGCTCAAAGCTAGTTACAAACTTAACTACGAAGACACTAGTGTGCTTCCATAATTAGCCCATCAAACAGGGAATGTACTTGTCAGCCTGTGAATGCATAGACAATTATTCAGCAATGTTTAAAGGAGCAAAGGAATAAACATGATCAAAGAGCATCCAAGAATTAGGGATATATCATTTTAATCTGTGAAAATTGCGCTACACATCAAATGCATGACAAATAGAATAAATAACAGACAAATCTGATTTATAAAGTTTGAATACCACCTAGGGGTTATGGTGACATCATGCAGCAAAAAACCAGAATTTAATCTAAGATTAAATTTCACCTTCAAAATTCACCAATTTTTATTTTCTATACATTGAAATGGATCTCAAAACAATGTCTTTCACACCCCTCTGGCTCCTTTGTATGTTTTCATTAACTGTTCGTATCCCTCACACTGGGTTTCCAAGCTGTTGAAGGAAGCTATAACCTATTGTGGTAAATACAATTATTTGGTTGCCTCCACACTCTTTGATGCATATTTTTAGTTGATCACAAAACTATAGCTACTCTTCCTTATCACTGAAACTTTGCTACATTTGGCAGAATTCCTTCTAGACTTTTTAGGTACGTGTAAAACACAGTAAATATATGAGTGATTTCTGTTCTGTTTGATTGTACGGGGTAAGCAGTTCTCAAACCTCACAACACTCATCTGCTCCAAGAACTCATACTCTGCACAGGTGAGATAAGCTGCCACAGTCTCTGTGGGTCCTTTCCTTTCAGCTGCACTGGTTCCTGGCTCGTGCCACATGGTATCAGCCTCTAGCATCTACACAGATATGAAAGACTCACACAACAATTCTCCCTGTTATCAGGGGTTTGGATCTTGAGCTGTTCGATTGAATTACATCAACCACGGTGTATTTACACCAGTTGGATACCGAGGCATTTGGGTATTTTTTTAAGTCACAGAAACGTAGAAAGAACAAAGAGGACAATCCTCAGTGCAGCCCGGTTCAAAAGCAAAAACACTGGCACACTCTTTATGTTTGTTGTTATGCATTTTAAAGCAAAACAACCAGCAGACAAAAAGCATGTCTAGACTCTGCCTCAATTTTCTATTTCATGCTGATTAAGATGTGTCTGTCACTTGTCCCTCTTACTCTTGCTTTATGCTGGGTGAACCAGCTCAAAACCTGGTTTGTACTGTACCTCTCCAGGTGGCAGGTGGAGAAGGAGATCCACACAGCCAGAAAGGACAATGTAGATGAAACAAAAGGATAGGACAGTGCAGCTTCTGTAAAGTGCCATCAAAAGAGTTTTACACATAATGGTATTTATGGACCCAAAGTCCTGTCCTTGTGAAGCTTCTGTGCAGCAAGGCTGCACATAAACACTCATATAAATAAAAGTCCACAATTAAAGAAGAAAGATGCTGACATATCATTGCATAATGGAAATCTGCCCCTCCTAATTAAGGACCCCAACTAACTCACCTAGAGTCTTTCAGGTGAATCTTCATAAGCCCTTTACTTCCAAATTAAAAAAAAAACCAAACAAAAACAAACAAACAAACAAACAACAACAACAACCAGAAACAAAAACAAAAACTAAAAAAAAATTTACTCCAAACCCAGACTCTCTTTTGGTTTTTTGAAGTAAAACCACTGAAAATGACAGAGAATAGAAATAAAAGAGTTAATAAATAAAATAAATC
Organism: Chaetops frenatus; assembly: GCA_013400775.1. Classification (NCBI taxonomy): domain Eukaryota; kingdom Metazoa; phylum Chordata; class Aves; order Passeriformes; family Picathartidae; genus Chaetops; species Chaetops frenatus. The sequence goes on from VZTR01032180.1 coordinate 108,206, forward strand.
ACTATCCTCCTTGCCCACTGGCAAGATGTGTTATTTTCTTCAGGCTTGTACTTTGGCCAACAGCTTTTCTATTGCAGCAAGTTCTGTGTGTCTTCCCAGGTCCTTGGGAGAAGCTGGGAGAGTTTCCCCAATTCAGTGCTCTGGCTGCTTGTCAGCTTTCTGTTGTCCATGGTCAGTCACCATCCCAAGCACCCCACAGGTTCCATCCCCGTGGTGCCTGTCACTCCCTGCCAACAGCAACACCTGGGAAAGTTCTCCCAGAAGTTGCTCCCAGGAATGAGCTGAGGTCTCCCTGTGCTTTCAACTGTACTCCACAACTCCCGTGCCTCTACCAAATTAAGGGAAAGAAATGCCTTCTTTTAGGCTGCCTTTCTTGGCTACCTCTTTAAAAGGAAGATGACATACACTGATGAAAAACTAGCCAGCAAACACATCAACCAGGTGCCATCTATCACAGGACTCCCTATCCTCAAGTAACTGACAATTCAACTTTATTCCCTCTCCTGCCCTGTAGCTCACTGTGTACCTCAAAGCTCTCTGAAAGCAGGTATTGATCCAAGACAATGCAAGGATAGAGCCTTTCGAGCAGCTCTGTGCCATCATTTTTCCTGAGGATCTGAAAATACAGAAAGGCTGGGTCAGCTCAGACTGAGCCTGGACTTAACCTGGGCAGGTGCAGGAGTGGCAGTGTCTGCCCCAGCTGAATACACCCAGGACAGTTTCTCTGAAGACTTACCAGCACGAAATATTTGCTGTCTGCAAAGGTGTATTTTTTTATTGCTCAACCACTCTCAACTAGATTAAGGTTTTTTTATTACCTTCATCAGCTTAGTATCTGTCACTTTCAATTTTACTGACTCATATTTAAGAATAATGCTAATTATTTTAATGTGTTTGCTGTAAATCTAGCCTATGCTAAGAGCTATCATGCAAATCATTTGCAACCTGAATCTTGAATTATAATTAAAAATTGCTTTGTATTGTTTGTATTTCCATAGTGTTCACAAACCACTGAGGGTTGGGATGTGACTGTAGAAGAATTACATCAAACGCATAAGAAGACTAGCTTCCTATCTCTAATTAAAACAAGAAAGAAAAAGATTAACAAATGAATTGAAACTATGACAGGTCCTGAATTGTTGTTTCAGACATCTCTTCTATCAGACATGCAACATTAAACAAGGAAAAGGAAAAACCATCAACATAAAACAGTTAATATAGATAATTTTCCTGGTGGTTTGGGGTTTTTTCCAAAGAAATATATATAATATAGAACTAACAAGTCTTAGCATCTCCTCACTTTTGGGGTGCAGGGGCACAGGCAGCAGACATTTCATATACATTTCAGAAAATGAAAAGCTCTTGAATTTAGGAAAAAAAATAACTCAATTCTCTTCAGATTTTCCAGAAATATTTAATCTAGGCTTTCATTTTTCACCTTCAAAGTTTCAAATGTAAAATATTGCTCCCTGGGTTAAAAAGAGATAAAGTGACTAAAATCTGCCTTCTAAAGAAAAAGATATTGCAGCCAATTTGTAGAGAGATTAATAGTGTGTGCAGTTACACCAGATTCTCTGAATACGGCAAACTAAGAACTAAACATATATCATTTACTTACAAGCTGGAAAGTACCATCTTAAAAATACCAGGTTGGAAAGAGATACCAGTGACACCAAGCCACAAAATGGCCATAAGACAAAATCTTTCCATGAAGTTTTAGGGACTGGGTTACAGAAATGAATAGTTGGAAAATGATTCTATAAAATGTTAAGCCAGCAAGAAAGAGTAGTCAAGAATAAGTAGCTGGCTATGGGGGAAGATTTTGCCATCTGCTGAGGAGTTAAATACAAGGTGCTGATAGCATAGAAGTCCTGCTTTCCCTACTCCTGGTGTCACCCAGCTGAGAACTTCACAGCTATGGCTTGGTCCACAGCTCTGGTGCTTGCTTATCGCTTTTTTCACAAATTTTGATTTAAAGACTCATTTTCAGTGATGCACAGGGAACCACAAGTGGGCCCTTCTCTTCCACAGCTGTTTATAGTGTGTTGGTCTCTACCTCTTAGACTACAGAGAAGCAATGTGAATTACTATCTTGCAATAAGCTTATGTGATAAACGAAATCAAAACAAAGACCCTGATCCTCAACCTTTGTGCCAGGAAAATAGAAAGTAAATAGCACTTTGTTATGTAGGGCAACAAAACAGTGTTTTCCTATTTGTCACATTTACCGTGGGATGTGATTTTGGGTAGGTCATGCATCTGCACCGCTGTATTATCATCCCCAACCCTGTGGGATCTGTTGAGTTGGTCACAGTATAACAGGGAATTTCGGGGTTTGCTGTTCTTAAAAAAGTTTTTAAAATGTTCCTCCATACCAAGACAGTCATGTGTGTGACACTATGTAGAGATGTGCATATCAAGAAGCTCTAATCTCTATACTTTTATTGTCTGAGAAAGACCTTATCCACTAATTACTCATAAAACACATTACTTCTGGCAAAAAGCTGCTTGAATATATTTCAATCTTCTTCTGAAACTAGTGTATAGCTTAATTTTCCATCCTGTATTTACAGCCCTAAAACTGGAAGACAATTTCTACCTCACTTTTATATATCTTGGAGAAAGAAATATCAAGAAAATGCTTGCGACAGTGTCCCCAGAGAGGTTCTGGAAGCAATTCACTTGATCCAGAATTTCAGACCCTAGGACCTTAGAGGCAAGCTCACTGCCTGAAGAGTTAAGGGGAAGAATAGGCAGGATATCCTGTCGAAATAATTTTGTAGTTTTGGTGCCAGATTTATTATATTGGTGTGGTCCAAAGTGTTTTCCATGCCAGACTGGTAACAATGCCAGTGTTCACTTTCACAAACATAGAAGTTTCAGGTGGACAATCAGTATAGGTTACTGTTGGTAAATCCTGTTTGAACTGGGTATTGACATCAAATACTTTCTTGTCATCCTGATAAAGATGGGGGACACCTGGGGTGCAAACCTGACTCCCCACAAATGCAGGCTAACTAGCACATTACCTTGCCCTATAAAGCCCTATCACACAGGAGAAGTGTTTTTGACAAGGTATCCCTAGCAAGTTTGCTGTTCCTTGTGGCTAAAATCTGCAGTGACTTCACCAAATCTGCTGCCTTGTCTAACCAATCTCACACTTCAGAACAGTCAATGTCAGCCACTGTGTCCTCCATGAGGCCTTAGGAGAGAAGAAGCAATAACCTCTCTTCCCTCATTCCTTCCTCCTCGATTCCCTTTTCTGTTTTCACTCTTCATGCATACTAGGGTGTACATGATTTGTTACTTCCACTGTACAGCACAGTCTCCTTTTGTTTCTTTATCCCACAATAAATCAGCCTGTGAAAATAATACTGCATCTAGACCAACACAAAATTACTGGAGTAATTAATCTTGTTTCAAATTCTGGCCATCTGTACAGAATCTCAAAAGGCAGGTGCTTAAAATTATCTTCAAAAATACCTGTGGAAAAAATACTGATCATCCAGCTATTTGCATACCTACCACATTAAACACTGAGAGGGGGAGCTTTGAAAATTCTGGCATAGATTTCAATGCTCTCTGCAATAATCTTAGATAAATTGCATTCTGCCTGTGCTTCAAAACCCCACTTCAAACACTTGTGCCAGCAAAATGCTGCCATTTTAATTCTGAGCAAACAGTGGATCACCTGCTGAGTCCAATGTTAGGTTTAAAGTTTTCTGTCATTTAAAAGCAGTCTTCTGACTTAAATATAAAATCAGTGGCTTACACAGTGAATCATTATAAATCTCTTGCAAGCTTTTAAATCAATCAGTCAAGCTTAGAAAGCAGTGATTTGGAGAATCATAGCTCTGAGGCTTTGGGGCCTTTTTGTACAAGAGTAATAAAAGTAAACCATTTTTTAGCTTTTAGTTGTAGTGGTTAGTTTGTTTTTTACTTCCCAAGGACTACCCTGGTTTGACTAAGTAGGTTTACTATGGTATTTGGGAAAAAAAATCCATTATTTAATATTTTTAAACCATAAAAGAGAGACCGACACATAGAAAAATCATTTTTGTTCTGCTTAAACATAAAACCTGATCTAAAATATTCCTTTATGCAGAAGATGTGTTATTTTCTGGCTTGTCATGAAGACTGAGAATCCTAAATGTTTTCAGTGCGAGACTAGACAAATAACTGCTACACAGGTGATAAAAGTACTGTCACCTAAAATTAAGGATGTTTAGCACTTTCCATAAATACAATGCTATTTCCAGCTTCTCTAAACTTTGGAAAAGCTGAACTATAAAGTTGTAATTTTCTATTCCTCTGTCTGGCTATAGCATGTTTGTCAGAGAGAAGCAGAAATTCAGCAAAGGAATTTGGGAATTATTCAGGATAAGATTAGAGAAAAAATTTTATTCATGAAAACTGTATTTTACTTCATACAGCTTCCATTAATTTTCCAATTTGTCTGAGGACCACAGGACACTAATTGTGCTTTTTAGTTACCACCATAATTCCTAAGTATTTGATGAAAAATGCAGCTTTGTGACAAGAGGTACAATGTTTGATTTGCTCTGTCTCTTCTTTATTTTGTGTGTACTTAAACATATATATTTATGTGTGTCTACATTATTTTTATATATGTGTATGAATATGTATAGGCAAATATATATACAAATAATATCTACACATGTGTGTGTATTTCTCTTTTTTTATACTGTTAAAAAAGTTGTGCCTAAGCATTAGAAAGGAAGCCTGCTTGTTCATTTTTTTCTGGCATCTCCACTCTGGCAGAGGTGAACCTTCTGCAGAGAGAAGGCTACATCTTTCCTGAGAAGGAGATTTCTTTTCAGGGAAAGTATTGGAAGCAGTTAAATGTGGGAAGATAGGGACATATGCAGAGTGGGCTGGAAGGCTACTGAAGGAGCAAAGGAGCTGGTTGCAGTGGAGAGGGTAAGGGAAGACACATCCAAGCCATAAGGGTGAGAGAAAGCAGGATATTTTGTATGACCAGAGGGGTGGCAAGGAATCTGTGTAGCTTTATGGGGAAAATAATCTTGCCACTCTGGTAAGCCATGATAGAAAAAACTAAGAATCAACCCAGAAAGGAGTAATATGAAGAGTGATGTTTATTTATTTTACTTTAAATTGTGACACTGAATATAATTATTAAGGACAGATTTAGTTGAGGAGGCGCTGTTATCATATATTTTAACTAAAATGACTAAACTAAAACTTTATTGACTAGAAGCCCAAAGGTGCATCCTGGCACACTCGCTATGCTGTGGCTTCACCATGAGGATCCAGCTGACCCAGGCCTTGTTGACCTTCACGTCGAAAGGCTGGAGACTTTGCTGTGGTCTGGGATCTGCATCTGTCCCTCAGCTGCTGGCAGGGCTGTAGGTTTCTCAGCCTAGGTGCCCAGCTGGCTCTCTGTAATACAAAAGAAGGAAGAGAGAGTCTTTAGGGAGCTGTGAGTCATTTTCCTCCACTCAGCAACAGAAGGCGCCTTTGGCTGTGGAGTGTATGCTCTGTGCCATATCCCTCAGAGATATGTCTCAGGACAGAAAGAGGCACCAAGAACAAAAAATCACAGATAATTGTTTGATATTTGTTGTGGTTTTTCCTGATGTGGTGTTTGTGATGATGTGAGGAAACCATTACAGTGCAGGAGGAGCCACAAACAATCAGCACAGTATTCCACCCATTTGAGTCATCTGTCTTTGATAACATCTACCACTGCTTAAATCAAGACATAAACTCAGTAAAAGAAAGTGACAAAATTTCCTCTGGAAAAGGCATTTTTCCACCATCTCTGATGACTTTTATGTGTTTAAACTATAAAAGGGATAGGGACTGACACTCTAAACTTATTTGAATTATTTTATCAAACACAACATTACATGTAGTCATTTTGTGCAAATATGCTTTTAAGTTATACTCTTTCAACAAATATCAGGTGCTTGGCTCCTGCCTACTCTTAAGATAATGTGTTTCACATAGTGATTATGCCTTGTATAAAAGAGCATTTTCTTTGATCCTCTTTGCTCTTCAACTGCATGGAGAGCTCCTTCGTCCTTGTGCAATACAAGGTAGAGGAGCAGCCAGCCCCTCACCTGAACTTCTCCTGGCTTCAGAGAGACTCAGAAGTGCTCAGCTCCCTTGAAAACAAAAAGGCTAATTATGTGACTTCTTGTGGATTTAGGAGCCCAAACTTACATTTGCTTTGTTAAAACAATTTTGCAATTTTGCATAACCCATGATTTTATTTGGTAATGACTGGCCCTCTGCTGCTTTCACATCACAGCCAGAAGCTTTTCTTGCTATTGTTAAAATATTTCTTAAGTTATACATGAAATTTATCATGCAAGAAATATGAAACTTTTTTTTTACATAATGGCCTATAATGTGTATAATTGATGGAAATAATATCTCTACATTTGGTCATCTTCAGATGAGAATTAATGTTCATTTTGTTCCTGACATACACTTTGTTCCAGCAAATTTTGCTTGCAATTCCTTGAGCTTTGTGCCGTTCTGCCTATGGTACTGCATTAACATACTTTTATTGAATTATATTTCTCATTCATGTTAACCGAAAAAAATTAAGAGCTTGCAGCAAACTAAATTCAGGTAGATAGAACATCATAAGAGCAGTGTTTGAATAGAAACATGAATCAGGTAATAAATAGCTCTCTTTGATCATTGTTTTTAAAATCTCTTGAACCATACTTTGATTAGTTCTATTTAATATTTAACATCTGGTTAGTCAATTTCAATCTGCAATGAGCGCTGCTGGAAAAATTCTGTGCTGACTAAATACATTTATAATACTACAAAGCTGACATGTAATTGATTTTAGTTCCCATAAAAGGATTATGTTAACATTTCTTAATCCATATATTAGGGTTTCGTGAAGTCCAGTGAATTCACAGTAGGGATACTAAGTGTTTATTCCTTATCAATATTTTATGTAAAAATGATAGGACTATATTTTAGCCTAAGTACTGCTTGCTGGTTTTTCCTATGGAAAACAGCTAAAATGCAGAAAATTGCTGCTGCAGCATTGGTACAGTGAGTGACTATTTGGTGTTTTCTGGTTTTATATTAGCCCAACAAAATCCTACAGCACTGAGGATATATACTTACTAGCACAGCAGTAAGCTACCAAAGATTGTTTTTCCTTCTGTTAGAGGAGTATGACAGATGTTTGGGTTTTTTAAAATTTTCATAATTGAACAACAAGTATGAAATTCTTACCTAGGATTTTGATTTAGCAAACATGACATTTCAGGTCAATGTGAGTTTAGGAAGCCATAAAAATTGCCAGTATTTGCTGCTGGCCATACCCAGTTGCACAAGATAATCCGGGCAATTTGGTAATCCTGTTTATCTCCAGTCTAATAGAATAAGTACTGTACTAGCAGCAAATTTAAAGCTCTTATGTGTCTCAAACAAATGAAGAATTCATAAATACAAAACTGAAGGTCTTTGCCTGTCTGAGGAGAGTTCAGTTTATAAAAATTTCCCTGTTTATCTGATCAAGATTTTGTGCATTGCTGTTCACAAGTGTAACTAGAAGAATGAGATCAGGCAGTGTGAGTTGCTGACTACATTTCCTCTTTTACCACAGTAAACCCATCTCTAATCTAGAATAGTAAATCAAAAAGGGCTTAATCCAAATATTGGTCCTAAAGTGAGGTATGAAACAATATCTACCCCACTACATAATATTGAGTCAGGAACCAATATTTTGCTCCAAGGCCAAGTGCCAAGGACCATTTAATGTTCAGCCCTTCACAAGAAATTATCTTAGAGAGAGGTAGTTGATATGATCTAATTTAGAGTGGAGAGCAACAGTATGTTAATCACAGTAGCATCCACATGATTTTCAAGACTGATGGTCATTTATCATTCTCTTACATGAAATTCACATTTGCTTCCCCTGCAATACTAAATAAATCATAGCAGCCTAAAATCGCTGATAAAAATTAAAAACACTTTTGCCATTTCCAGGAAAAAATGGAACTGCACACAGTGTTTTTTCTCCTTACACCAGCTGTACTGCAGTGAATCTGGATTTCCATTTCTCATAAAGTGTTCCATTATATTTTCCTAGTTATTGCTTTAGATTAAGACTAGCTTACACAAAGAAGTGTTATAAATCATGAGGGATTTGGTGGAGAGAAACCTGAAAATGTTAATTGTGAATCCCTAAGTTATGAACTGTGATCTCAGCTCAGGCAAGGAGGTACCTTTGGCCCTCAGAAGCAAGGGTGCCTAGATGACTTTGGTAGCATATACACACAAACTTTCAAGCACTAGATAGTGGTCTTGTGCCTCCTTCTGTAGGATTTAAACACTTGCTTTCCACCAGAGCCCTTCAAAAGGCAGTAGACTTTTTTTTAATCTTGCACCTTGCCCTGTGTGTTCCTCACAGGGGAAAAACAGGCGTCTGCTTGCAATCAAGAAATGAATTTCTGAGGCAGAAAATTACTAAGCAATAAGCAAAATCCAGAAATTAGTGCTTCCTACAATCATAGATCCTATTTTATGTTTCCATAAATTATTTCCTCTGTTCTTTTATCTTCACAAGAATACAGATTTACAGCATAATGGTAATATTTATATGAACAAGTAGGCAACTGCACTTTAAACCACTTGTTGATGTAAGTCTTCCCTCCCCCTCAAACTATTCATACTAATAAAAAAGGCAAAGTTTTCACTGTGGTTTGTCCAGGGCATCCAGAAATCCCCTCTGTTTTACACATAAGCAAAAATTTACATGTTTGGGCCATACATATAAATGAGTGTTGCACAGGGAGAAGACCAAAACGTCCATTCCATTATGCCAGCTGTTGGCTGTCACCCAACGCAAGAGCTATTATGTATGATACACAAAATTTACATTATTTGCAGTATTAAGAACACTTGAGCAACATTGAGGCATTTGTTTTGGAACTAGGACCCTTCAGCCCTGAGAAGAGTGGTTAATAATAGAAAAAGTTTATTCCTTAGCAGCAATACTACATTGCTAGCTCTGAACACTCCTCTTTTGAAGTTAGCATATGGCATATAAATGATACATGACTTTGGGGTGTATTTCTATGAAAAAAAAAACTATTCCAGCCTCTGTTCTACCTTGAAACTTCATCCCATTATAAATTTAGAGAATTGAAATATAAATATATGATTAAATGTCTCTGTGTATTGTTCTCCTACTAGTGTTAACCTTTCAAGTCCTTAGTAAAGGGAATGGAAAAATTTCTGTTGTTTTTACTGAACTCCTCCAAATAGCCAGTCTGAGCAGATCCAATGTGGTTGCTGTGTAAGGTACCCAGGTTCAATGCAGAAAGTCCTTACCCACTTGCACAAAAAAACAGCCCCTGTACTGACAGAAAACCCCTAGGAGGGATATTTAAATCTTAAGTAAGTGGTCAGGTAAGTGCCTGCAGAAGCGAGAGGACAGATAGCATATTTGGTATGCTAATAGAAACCTATTTACTGGAGGAAGTGACAAAAACATCAATCAAATCAGAAAGGGCTATTAAGAACCGTTAACTCCCTTTCATATGAGCAATGATTTCCATTGGGAAGTAAATAAATATTCATGACAGGGAGCAGTGACAGAAATTTCACCAAAATTACACTCTGGCAAGGTTTCCACACTAGACAAATCTCTAGGAAAGGCAGTTGGCCTGCATGTTGGAAGGGGATTGAGTATTTAAAGAACCCTATACAAATCCCAGGAAACCTATTTTTGTATCCTCTTTTCCTTCCTTGGCAATCTGCTGTGGATATTGTATTTCGATATTGCCCATTAAGTAATCCAAAGCTGAGATTTTCAAAGATTTAAAGACCACTTTTAAATCCTTAGAAGCCCCCACCCCCTCATACTTGTTTTGGTACCTTCTCAAAAATATCTTTTCTCTTCTCCAAATATAAAAAATCTTGCAGAAACTGATAGTCAATCCTGTTACCTCACACCATCTGAAAACAATGTTTGAGCCAAAATCCATTTGAAAACAAGGTTTCTGTCAGTTCAGAAGCTTTTTATGCACATAGTTCTGTCTACAGAGTTCCAAATTTATCAACAATACAAAGTAATAAAAAGTTATTATACATTCACAATATCCCATAATCAGACTGGAAAACAAGCACCTGCTGGCTTTTCTTACATTTCTGTAAGAAAGAAATAAAGCTTTGACTCTTATTTCCTCCTTTAGGCTGGCACATGGGAAGTCAAATTCTAGCTTGGTACATCCCTTTTCCACTTGTTCAGGAAAGGAATACTTCTGTCCTTCTCTAAGAAAAAAATCAATGCAAGTTAATAAATATAACAGCTCACATTGCATTAGTGCATTAGTAATGTAGCCTGAAATGAAATAACCTACTTACAAATATGGCAGCCTTCCATGCCAAGTTTCAGCCTGGAGCAAATTTTTATGGTTAAGTTATGAACCTTTAAAATGATGACATGTCCTTAATACACAATCTTAAATGTCTCCGTCTTTACAATTTACTCCTTTTTTTTGGTATCAATTAAGGGATATTTTTCAAATGTCTTTGCAGATTGGTTTCTTGCAGGGAGTTAGCAGGTAAGAATAAATGCTTATGCCTTGTCTCAGTGAATGGAAGAGGTTTTTGCATAGAAAAGCAGAATATTTTGCCTGAGATCTTAAGTGGAAAGAGGAAAAGGATACTCTGGCTCATTTCCTTAAAAGCCATCTCCTTCTTTATCCGTATTGCATGTCAGAATCACAGCAGAAAAATATTCCTTCACTTCTTTCTTTTGAGAGAGCTAGTAATTTGAGGAATGAAGATTTTTTTTTTCTGTGAAGATTCTCTGATCTTGTAAAAGGGTTCGGGGATGTTTAATTTTGTACTTTTTTCCTCTCTAGATGCATTGTAGGGGTTCAGATGTAAATGTCTAAGACTGGTGCCTAAAAGGCGAAAATATATGTAAAACTTACCTGTAGAATTTTATTTCAGATTGTGGCAACTTTATAACAAATGTCAGGGATTCTAAGAGGGCAAAAGTAGGATTAAGGAAAAAGGTGGTGGTTTTTATAGACTAAAGGAAAAAAGGTTTAACACCAATGGTCCAACACCATTTAGTCATTCAAGGTAGGCACCAAGACTCACCTGAGATGCCACTTAGAAAGCTTATAGCCATGATAGGTATGACAAAAAACTTATGGAAAGCCCCAGCTGGATTTACTGTTGAAGACTAAGCAGAAAACCCAGGTTACCTCATGTGACAGCAGTCTCATGCTCAAGCAGCTAAATTTTGCTTGCAGGGTAGGATTCAGGTAGAGATCAGATCTTCCATATGTCAATGGCTATATTTAGGTTCTCCTCCTAAGTGAGGAGTTTGATTCAGCTCAGTCTAAATGTCAATATCCAGTACCATTTGAACTGTCTCTGTGTTGGAAGAACAAGATGCTTTTCCAGAGGTGCTCATGTCTCCCTTGGGTCTCATGTCACCTCTGCCAGCTCTGTGTGCATACCAAGGGCACCTCAAATGGCATGAGATGAGCTCTCTGTATAGTCAGTATAGGTGTACCCTATAGAAACTGAAGAGTTGTTTGTTTACTCTAAAATAGACATGTTAGGTGAAATCCAGTTACCTAAAGAAAGGCACTTGTGGCCATTTCAGAGGTTCTCATGGATCAGAGATCTCCTCACAGGGCTGCTAGACATGACACGCAACTTTTGGGAGACCTGTAGCCTCCCAGGGTAGCAACCAGAATTTGATGAAAAACCTCACAGCATCTGATACAACAGTGTAAAACTACTTTTAAGCATGAATCTCATCATAAGCCTTCTTCGAGTCAGTGGCAGCCTAGACACCATACCCTGTGGACACCACAGGCACGGCTTAGCTGCTCACTCATAGGCACCTTTTTGAGGTGTCCTTGGCATGCTGAACATTGACATAGGGTGACAGAAACTACACAGAACCTATAGGAAACCCAAATCCTTCTGCCACAGCTGCTTGAGTCCAAGTTCTCAGGTAAACACTGGAATATCTCATGTAAATGCACACCTATGTGTGGGCATCTGATCCCAGTCCTAAATCTCTGCAGGTTGTCTGGAGACCTCTGGAGGAGAGGTCTGGGGGTTTTGTCTGTTTGGTTTTTTGTTGGTTTTAGTTATTTTTTTACTATCTACAATAAAATCAAGGTAAGAGTGGGGGAACTGAATCTTAGTAACAAGAATCACCCTGAATTGTGATCATATACTAGGGAGTAGGCAGGCTATACAAAAGGGAGTTCAAGAAAACCTCTACCTCTCAGATGTGGAGGTGAAGAGAGATTAACTGTTGCACATTCAATGAATTTGAAAATTACTATAAGTGCATCTACCCATTTTAAAACTTCGGCCTCAAGCATCTGCTTTATTTTTTGTGTTCGTCCTAGGCAGCAATTGGTATTTGCATGGGGTATATAGTCCAGTTCAACTGTGGCAACTGCACAAAACATTGCAAATATGATTTGGATTACAGTCTAACACCAGTTGTGCTGTAGTTCCAACACAGCATCATCACACCTCAGTTAAAAAGTACACCATGAATGCAAGTTCTGAAAGGTATGAACCAAAGCACTTGAATTTGCATACTGTGGTATCGTAAGTTCTGCCCCTAAAACTGGCATTATTTCCAACTTAATCCTCAATTTGCTGGTCATTAGCAACATTACAGTCACAGTAGGATTACCAAATATATCATGTACTTGTATGTAATTACATTACTGCAGTCTACCTTACCCTAATGGACAAACAGGCATATTCAAGTCCTACCACCTGATCTCCTCTGCATCCACTTCTGTTTTGTAAAAGGATGTTGTCTCAAACACTGTGTAACTGATAAACCATTACTTGGAGGAAGGCATTTAGTCTCATGTCTGTTTATTGTCCTTATCAATATGCAGTTTCAAGGAAGGGATAGAGTTACTTGATGTCAGCTAAACATCAATACCATGTCACAAAACAGTGCTTCTAATTGTGGTGCTGCATTAAACTAATACAGAAAGTTACATGCATTTCTTTGAATAATGTATTGTGAAAGCTCTCAAAAATAAAGTGGTATTTTATGAGATCACCACTCATCTAAAATTTCTTCATTCTAGACCCAGTAATATATGGGCTTCAGGGAATGAGAGCCAATGCTAATGTGTGATTCTGAAGTTTATGCCTAATGAATGTGGTTGCCAAGTATCTCTGTTCTTTCCACTGACAATCTATATCAAGACAAGAGCTGACTCACTAGTCAAAGTCAGCCACATTTGCCTTTTGACCACTGCACAGTTCAGCCTTTTTTATTATGAAAGCTGTGAGATGAGATAAGATTGTTGCTTCTCATACCATAAATAAATAATGTACAGCTATCAAATGTATCAGCTTCATCTTCATTCAAAGGTCTGAAAAATATTATAGTGACTGTAAGGTTTTAATAATGTAGATTTTTGGACCCTTACTTTAGAAATACCTACCTTTGAAAATATAAATAACTGTAGACCGGCATATCAGGGTTGCAGTTTATCTCAGTTTTTACAGACATGACAATAGACATATGAATTGTAGGTACATTTAAAGATCAGTATTTTCAGGACCTTTGGAAACAAAAAAAGAAGGAAGTGCCTATAGTGAAACTCCAGCAGTAAGAGCAGCTGCCAGAACTAAAGATATATAATTAAATCTATCATTTTTTAACAAGATCAAAAGGGACCAATCTGGCCAGAAAATAAAGCAACAAAAATTCAGTAACACTTACCTATCTGATCATATTCAAATATAGTTTAAAAATGTGGAGAGATTTAGTTGCATAGATAAGTCAATCAATAACTACTTCTTGCACCCCTGAGTGCTGCCTGAGAATGCCATCCATGTAAAAACCACTAAGGTACACACCAGATGAGAATTTGTGACCGTATTACTTGGCTGGAATCTGTGTGGTTTTACAACCAAAGAGATTCTTCCCTGGCTGGATTTAGCCCAACCCAGGATGAGTCTAATCTTTTTAGTGGTTTAGTCATCAGAAATAATGTTTCCAATATAACTTCAAATGCTGCTTCATGATCTTTCTTAATGTTGGCTTAGGGGAAAATTTTCTATGCAAGTGTTTACTTACCAATTTTAATAACTGAAAAATTCACCACATTTTAGTCAAAACACAGAGGGAAGAAAATTTCTGCAAATTTAGAGTACCTAGCTGTCCAAACTGTAGTGACTACAGCCCCTTTAGGAGCTTCTTTATGGTTGTTTGGATCCCTGGGTGTAGCTGTAGTCATTCTTGTCCCCTCTGAGTTGTAGAGCCAAGAGCCAGTCTCAGGTTTCTGAGCAGGAATGTGTGGGCACCACTGGAGTTCAGCTTTTGCACGTGGCTCAGCATGTCTGCTCTTGCCGTAAGATAAAATCAGGCTGATTTTTATTAGACTGAAATATCCTACAGGAGGGACTGGGTGACCTCCACCACTGGAATACAAGAAATGGGCTGAAATGGATTACTGTAAAAAATGGAAGGTCACACAACTAAGAACTAGTAACAAGAACTTGGATTCTGAGCTGGGAGCTTACAAATTAGAAATGACAGAGGAGAAAGAAGAGGCTGTGTCAGTCAGTCACAGAATACTTATGTGTGCCTGTGTGTTTTAGCTGCAAAAAGCCACCTCCTAAAGCACGTCACAGAATCACAGAATATGCCGAGTTCAGAGAGACCCACAAGAATAATAGAGTCCAACACTTAGCCCTGCATAGGACCATCCCCAAGAGTCACACCATGTGCCTGAGGGCATTGTCCAAACGCTTCTTGAACTCTGTCAGACATGGTGCTGTGTCCTCTTCCCTGGGGAGCCTCTTCCAGTGCCCAATCATGCTCTGGGTGAAGAACCTTTTCCTAATATACAATATAAACCTCCCCTGACAACTTCAGGCTATTCTCCCAGGTCCTGTCCCTGGTCACCAGTGAAAAGAGATCAGTGCCTGCCCCTCCTCTTCTCCTCATGAGGAAGTTGCAGACTGGGATGAGGTCTCACCTCAGTCTCTGTTTCTTCAGGCTGAACAGACCAAATTACCTCAGCCACTCCTCACGCAACTTCCCCTCAAGGCCCTTCACAATCTTCTTGCCCTCCTTTGAATGCTCTGCAACACTTAATAATTTTTTTTATCTTTTTTATATTGTGGCACCCAAAACTGCCCCCAGCACTCGAGCTGAGGCTGCCCCAGTGCAGAGCAGAGCAGGACAATTCCCTCCCTTGCCTGGCTGGCGATGCTGTGCCTGATGCACCCCAGGACAGGGTTGGCCCTCCTGGCTGCCAGGGCACAGTGACTCACATTCCTGGTCTTGCCATCAACCAGGACCTCCAGGTCCTTTTCTGTGGTGCTGCTTTCCAGCACCTCATTCCCCAGTCCATCCATATGTGCAGGGTTGCCCCATCCCATGTGTAGAATCCAGCACTTTCCCTTGTTGAACTTCATGCATTTGGTGATTTCCCAGCCCTCTGATTTGTTGCAGTCTCTCTGCTGGGTCTCCCTGCCTTTCAGAGTCAAGAGCTCCTCTCAGTTTTCTACTGTCTGCAAACCTGCTTGGTGTCCGTCCCAGTCCAGTGTGCAAGTTATTTATGAAGATGTTGAAGAGAACAGGGCTGAGGATGGAGCCCTGTGGAACCCCACTAGTGGCAGGTCCCCAGTCTGATGTCATTCCTTTGACTGTAACCCTTTGTGCCCAACCCATAAGCCAGTCATTCACCCATCACATGATGTTCATCCAGCTGCGTGCTCTGGGAGAGAGTATGGAAGGCCTTCCTGAAATCCAAAAAGATTACATCGGCTGGCTTCCCTTGATGAAGGTGGGTTACCTTGTCATGAAAGGAAATTAGGTTTGATAAGCAGGACTTTCCTCTCATGAAGCTGTGCAGGCTGTGACCAATGACTGCCTTGTCTTTCAGGTGTTTTTCAATACTTCCCAGAACAATCTTTGCCATAATTTTACCAGGCACCCAAATGACACTGACAGGCCCCAGTTTCTGGGGTCCTCCTTCTTGCCCTTCTTGAAAACTGGGATGTTCTCCAGCTTTCAGCTGGGACTTCCCCAGATTCTCAAGACTGCTCAAAAATCATTGAGGGAAGTTTGGCGATGACATCAGCCAGTCTTTGAGGATTCTTGGATGAATCTCATCAGGCCCCATAGATATGTAGGAATCCAGCTGGAGCAGCAGATCCAGCATAATTTCAGGGCCCATTGCTAGTTGATCTGTATCCAGTCATGGTCCTCCAGCTCAGGACACTGGGACCACCTTGGTCTGTCATCCATGTTGAAGACAGAGGCAAAGAATCTGTTAAATATCTCTGCCTTGTGTCTCTCCTTCCTTGTGAGACGATCATCCTCACCCTGTAATGGGCTGATGCTATTCTCACACTGCTTTTTGCCATCAATATGTTCCTGGCTGCTTCAACTCCAGTTGAGCTTTGGCAGCAGGAATTTTCTACCTACAGTGGCAACTGGCATCTCTGTATTTTTCTCACTTCTACTGGGCATGCATCTTCTTTTTTTTGCCTTAGTTGCAAGAAGACTCCTGATCAACCAAGCCTGCCTTCTGCCTCGCCTACTTGACTTCCAAAATTTGGGAATTGAATAAATACAAGGGAAGGTATATCTATCAAATATAGGAAAATATTAACGTCATCACATACAATTCACATTTTACCCGGAATACTGTGTGTGGCTCTGCTTATTCAGGAAAGATGGATGAATTCACATGGGGGAAAAAAGTCTAGAAAAAAGGCTAATCGAATAGTCAGAGGAATAAGAAAGAGAGAGCAGAAAGGAGACTAAAGCTGTGGTTACATGTCTCTTCTGCCAGCAGTAACCCAGCCACGTGATGTTCCTGAATGTATCTCACTGTCCACTTCTGTTAGGGAACTTGGACCCCCAGACCTGCCAGCTTATCTCCTAGGAGTTCATCCAGGGGAAAGAACAGTGTTAGGAAGTTTTACATGTGTGTAATCTGTACATGACTTAATTTCTGGGGAAGTTGAAAGATCTCTCCTATCCCACTGAGTAGTAAGCTTCTTCTAGAAGGAGTGGAGGCAAAATTTTTACTGGTTTTTCAAGGCAGCTATGGTAGGATAACAATTAATATTACATGGCACAGTGCCCTTAAAAGCAACGAGATGGACAGAGAACTGCTGCTGTGCCTTCCAGTCCCATGTTCTTTTTCCAGTCCCATACTTGTTTCTATGTACATGAAAGACTTTAGAAATGTATGTAATTTTTTATCTTTAGTGCATTAAAAAAAAAAATAAATAGCACAGATCTAGAAGAGAAATATTCCTCCAAAGGAAGAAGAATGGATTCATAAAGCTTGGTAAATTACAGTCATTGACAAATTAACTCTGTCACTGAGAGATCAATATCAAGATTGTGCTGTGACTTGGGCTCCATTCCATGTGTCCCACAAAAGGGTAAAGCCCCTGCTAAACCATTCCTTTTTATTGTCATTTTAAATAAATGAATGACAATTTTATCATTCAGAAGACCTAGGAGTAGCTAACTGATATTTAGGTCTCTCCTTTCGTATTTCACACTGAACATGTAAATGTATGCACACATGAGTGTTGACACATGAACATGTAAATGTATGCACACATGAGTGTAAACATGTATAAAGTTGAACTAGTATTTACTGTTTCATGAGAATAATCCTCATGGTGCACAGCTGCTAGTCTACAGAAAAACCAAATCCTGTGTATTAGTTTATTTAAGAAACTTCTGTGACCATATTTATGAAAGCAATATAGAAAACCCCCAACATTTAAAGGAAAAGGTAGAGATTGAGTAATGGTGCATTGAACGTACCAGGGTTTTGCCCAGTACATCCCCACTGCTTTTCCAGGCCAACCTCAATTTGCCAGATGTGGCAGTCCACATCAGTTTCCTAGCATACACACCTATACGTTTTTACACCAATGTCATTCCTATCTTTCACTTTGCCAAAATATTCATCTGCTACTGGAATAATGCTTATCATTAAACAAGCAAAATGCTGCACAGATCCCACCATCTGAAGAGAAAAAGCAGCAGTCATTCTTTCAGCAAATGGATAGAAAAAGAAGAGCCATACTTGACAGCAGCCTTCAGATGCTTTCGATGGCTGCTTTTTTAAGTCAGTCATAAACTCAGCCTCACTGGCCTGTTAAAGAGGAATATGGCTGCTTTGCAACACCAAAGCAGTGCAAAATGGATAGAGCACATCAGTGGAAATGGTCCCAGATGTCTTAAATAATAAAATAATATACTAAATGCTTTGCAGTGCTAATGTGCTTTGTGCACACAGATCTCAAGGCACCTTACAGACATTAATGAATTAAGCCCTGTAAAGTGGGTAAGTATTATCCATATTATGCCCAAGGGGAAACTGAGAAACAAAGATATAAGATGATAGTCCAGGAAGCCTGTGACAGACATGGGAATAGAACGAAGGTCTTCTGGTCCCCACTTCAGGGCTGGAGCAACAAAACGCTCTCTAAATTCATCTGTCAGCTATTTTTTTAAGTAAATTTAGTCCTTATGAAATTGACAGCCCCAAAGACCAAAGTGCATGGTTAAACCACCAAACAGGTACATCATCAGCACTGGCTGAGCACATTTTTCCCACAGTGTCTCAATAATAAGCATCAACTGCAATTTTTTGGAGATTGTGGCTGCTCCTTTTGCATCCTGCCCATTCAGCTCTCAGATTTCTCAGCAGAGTTTATTTAACTGCATACAAGGTGAAGCTTGTTCCATGAGAGCTGGTAATAATAGCTGGTGACAAATATTATTTGTTATTCAAACTAAGGACCAAGAGTGATTATTCATCACCACTTTATTACAGTGTCCAGCCCACGTTTAGCAGGTTAGATTTTTGCTCAGAACTACAAGAAGCATATGTCAACTGCATCAAAACTCAGTAATATTATTAAGAAACTGGACTGTGGGGTTTACTTCTCTCATCAAAGCTTTGAACTCTCTCACAAATGGCAGCTAAATTAATGCCAGCTTTACCAGCACTATCACAGGATCATTCAGGCATGAAGAGACTACAGGATGTCTCTAGTTCAAACACCTACTCAGAGCAGAGGTAGCTCTGACCAGGTTTCTAGGGCTTTATGCAGTCAAGCCTCAAAAAGTTCCAAGATTAAAGACTGCATGGCCTCTCAGAGCAACTTGATCAAATGCTTGGCTCTCCTTGGAGTGCAATTTCTTTCCTCACACCTAGACAGAAATTCCTCTGCTTCAGTTTATCCCCTCTTCCCACCATTTTCCTCTGTGAAGGGTCTGGCTCCAACCCTTCCAAAATGACTCACAGGCACTGGTGTACTGTTAGGTGCCCCTGCAACTGCCTCTTTCCCAGGCTGAATAAATCCTGGTCCATCAGCCTCACCTTTGCAAGGCCAAACAACCTCGGTGGCCCTCCATGGAAGAATTCACCTCAGCTTATCAATATCTTTCCTGTACTGTGAAGCCAAACCTGGGTGCATCATTCTGGATGCAGATTAATGATTACTGAGAAGTCAGAAATTAGTATTTTCACTTAATCAGCTGTTTCCACTCCTGCTGCTACTGCCCAGGATGCTTTAGCCTCCATCACTGTCAGGGCACAACACAGGCTCAGATTTAGCCCCCTTGCTCAGCAAAAACCTTAGCAATGGATAGGAGGTAATAGAAGCTCTTCTTTTGATGCCCTTTGCCAGTTTCAAATCCATCATGTTACTGCACAAGGTTCCTGTGTTCTTATTTGCACCCTGTCCTGGCTAACCTTGCCTTTTTACTGCCTTTTCCACTGGAATTCAGTTATGAGTTCCAAGTTCAGCCAAGTCAGTCTCCTGATACATCCACCAGCTTACCTGAGCATCAGAGTGGCCCATTCTTGAGATTGAAGATGGTTTCTCTGAAAGACCTGCCAACTTTCCTAATCTCCTTTTGCCTTTAATGGTGCTTCTCACAAGACCTCACCCATCGCTCTCCTGAGCAAACCAAAGTCTGGCCATTCTGAGCCCGTGGGCTGTACTCTGCTACTTGCCTTCCTCGCTCTCTTTAGGATGTTGTAGAGCATTGTTTAACAGTAGCTACACTCAAGACTTCCACTGACTGGCACCTCCCAAGTATGCAGTTTGTTCAGCAGGGCAGCACCTCACTTAGCATTTGTGTTGTCTCCAGAAATGTTCTGGGTTGCTCCCTCCCTACTTGTAAGTTTTTACAAGTGAAGTGATTAGGGTTTCTGACACAGGATTTTCCAGTAGGCATTTTATAGACACATTGGACTGTCCCAGACCAAAGAAGTTGAGTTTGTGATTTGGGACTTGCACTTATAACCCTCCTTCTCAAAACCCATTCTAATTAGAAATATGTTATTTTTCTAAATGAGATTAATTAATGGCACCATTTCTTCAGAGATGTTGCTAACACACTGTCATTTCAAAGTTTTACATTTAAATTACATACTTTCTGAAAAAAATCATTATCTATCAAAACTTACAATTCTGATGTGGAAGCCACTTGGAAAAAATTTAAAACCTCTATTGTGTTAGACAAACATGCTTCAAATTGGAAGTTCATGCTTATAAGTATGTCTCACTGTCTGGAAAACCCACTCAACTTACACATAAACCAATGGCACTCCTAAGAAAAATTAGTCTTTGCTGAGCTGGTTTGGATTAAAATCAGTGACCTATGGGTAGAAAGCTTTGTACATCATTAGCAATTCCCCAGGGCAGCCTGGTAAACACTAATGTTATGCCTTCTAGAATGAAGCTTGTTTTCTGGAAAGATAAGCTTATTAATTCATTTTTTGACCTTTACTGAGCACTCAGGCAAGGTTGTCCACCCCCTGGACACAAAGGTAATATCTGTTGCATACATTGCTCTCAATGCCATACACGTTCTACAATTAAATATTTCTACCTCCTCCTAAAGAATCCACTTCCTTTAAGTAAACAAGCACTGCAAAAAAATATTACCCTAGATTGCTTCCCGAATGTGTACTGCAAGTTAAGAATTCAATCAATTTTGCAAGGAATTCATATTAATTTCTGGGGAGGTTGTACACAGGCATACCATAACATTCTGTTGGTCATAGAAGATTTTACTTTTTCAAACTTGAGAGGCACTGTAACTGTGTGGAGACTTAGGAAGGAGAGGAGCAGTCTGCTCTGCTGTCTCAGGAACCACTGCTTCCTAGAAATATTCCCAGACTCTGGATCTTGGTTCTTCATGTTGCTGAACCATCAGAACAGATTTTTCTGTGGTTTTGGCCCACACCGTACAACCTTCTTCCAGACATTCCCAGGCATTATTTAGGAGCTGGCAAACACCAAGGACCATGATTAAGTGGTCGCAATTTAGGTGTGGCTACCCCGGAGGGAAAGGATTTTAACAAGATAGATGCCAGCCATTCCAAGTCAATTAGTCTTGGTGCCAGAGAGAAGTCCTAAAAATATTTAAAGTTTACCATTTTAGATCTGGTCTTGTGAAGATGTAACACAGACCTCTTTTTTAAGGTTGCTAGAATATTTAAAAGGCAGCAGAATGACTTTAAAAGGCAAAGACATTTTTGTTTTATTTTGGAAGAAAATTGAGGACCGTGGATTGCAGACTTAAGAGGCAAGCTTGGTCATCTGTAAGAATAAAACCTGAAGATTTGGATTTAAAACCATAAGTGCTCATGGTGCTTTTTTGCTATCCGCAATGGTCTACTCTATTAACAAAAAGCTATGCAAACAGCCTACTTTCTCAGCTTGTCTAAATCAGCACACATTATTCCAAGGTAAAAGATGAAATAGGGTGAAGATCTGAAGATCTGTGTACTGCAAAAGCACATTATTTGGTTTATTCCATTTTATATTAATTTCAGTACAGTCAATGGCATTGGGGTCTGCTATACTACAAGGCATATTCTGTTTATAGATTTAATTCCATGACATTGTCAAAGTCTTATTTTTCTTATTTGTCGAATGTGTGAGCTAAAGTTATCTTGAAAGCTATCTAATAATAAAGATTATGGAAGACATAGAATTGAGTAAAATGCTCTTGGCCTGGAGCTCAGTGCAAGTCAACCTTGTGTGCAAATTAAGGGATGAGAAAGAGGCATTTTCATCCAGAATCAATTATCACAAATGATCCCACAGTCACGGCCAAACTCACATTACTCACAATAAATTAAAAATACCTGGCGATTTGTTTTAAGTGCCTGTAGTTCTAGATTTAGGAAAGAAAAAGAAAGAGTTCAATACAAGGACAATTCCATCTTTCTATGACCTCTACTGTGCTCTACTTTCTTCCAGTCAGAGCATCAGCCTGATGTGTCCATGCCCCATACCACCCTCCATGCACACTTTGGTGCCTCTGTTCCTTAAATGTTTCTTTCATTCACTCTTCAGCACTCCTGTTTTCCCTTGCCATTTCTCTACATGCGCTTTTCTGTCAGCCCTCCTGGTATTTAAGTTGAAGATTCAACATTCAATAGGTCTTCATCCTACTCCTTCTTTTACCTTGAAAGAATGTGTGTTGATTTATACAAGCTAAGAAACTAGGCTCAGAACTTTAAAATTGTTCCTGTAATTTTTTTTCTCTGAAATTATATATAACACACAGAAAATTCCAGAGAGACTGGCAGATACTGACCAATATGAAGTGTAGGCAGCAAAACCAGTCTCAGACAGGAGGATAATTTCTGACATAGTTACCCATACTAAATGCAGTTTCATAATACACAACCGTGTAAAGAAGCAAATGTCAGAAAAATAATTCTGTGACCATTTGCAAAATTACATATAGCATAGATAGACTTAATAGGCATATATATTTCTTATATGTTCATAGAAAGTAAACATGAGTTAAGAAGACTTATGCCAGTTTACTTGTGCTAAGGATTGAAGAAGAGGAGGTTTAAGCCTATATTAAAGATGCAAACATCTAAAACACACATATTATTCTCTACAGGTACCGTGTCTGGAGTCGTAGGCTGGTAAATACAAAGTTAGTAAGCTGGTAAATAGAATACATTGATTGCTTTTACATAACATAATACAAGTTAAAATAAATGGTCAGTATCCTCATAAATCTTTGCTAGTGCTTTTCCACAAAGACAATTAAATAATATAACAGCACCCTTCACTGCTAGAAGCGTGCAGTCACAAGAAATGGCTTTGTGATGAAAGAACATCACATTTTAATTCTTCACACAGACACTAATTTTTAGTGGTCTACTTTCCTGTAAGAATGACACTTTGAACAAGACAGTAGCAAGACCAAAAATGGAAACTTTCTGAAGTTTTTAGTCTTGCATACTGGATGACAAATTCAAAATCCTAGTGTTGTTTTCAAGCCATTCTTTTGTATCTAGGGCACAGGAACCAACAGAGGGAAATATTGCCACATGAGCTACATGATCAGTCTGTGCCATAAAACACAATTGATTTTAGGTGTGAACTTGCCAAAAACATTTCCTAGTTAATTCAATAAGACCTTTCAAATCACGAGGAATGTTAAGCAAGTTGAAAAATGTATCTTTGAAGAAACTGCAATGTAAATATTCCAGAAGAAAATGAAGAAATGTCCACAAATAAAATGAATTGCTGAAAAATCACCTTCTTAATTCTAATTAACACTGTTTCTGCTAGCTCATATGCAGCTAGGTAAGGAGGTAATAATATGGATGCAAACAGGATTCCTGCTTTCAGTAAAAAAGTACTCTTGTACCATCTTTCTTAGCTAAAAATAAAAAGAGACCTTCTTCTGTTTAGTTCTGCTTATTTCTCTGTGAGAAATACACTGGAGTAAGGGAAGTTTTTTGTAGAACAGCACTAAGGCAGAAAGAATGGGAAAATGTAAGGCAACTGTTCTCTGATCCTCATGTACATCAATTGCATGCAATAAATTCCCTGCTGTTTGAGCACAGACAGAATCTCAAATGCACATATACTTTTGCTATTAGAAAGTATAAACCAAATAGTGATAAACAGTGACTATTTGTTGCTTAGATTTATTTTCTGAGCAATATAGCTGTGTGGAAAAAAAAAAGAAAAAACAACCTAGTATTGAAGGATGTATCATTTTTAATCTCAGTGCTTTGGCTACTGCCAACATCAGATAGAGTGTCGTATTGCAATAATTCAAGTATTTCTCTATTAGTTTCTCTAAGCCTTTAAAGTAAGGGAAGCTGTTACTGCGGGAAATGTTAGGTACATTCTCTAATTCTCCTCAGGTCTGGGACTTAAATTTATTTTAAGGAGAAATTCAAGGTAAGCTGTATTTTACTTAAATGCATTAATCTTTTTAACTGTTATTGTTTGATACACTATGCAGTTGTGAGGGTTTTTTTTTTTTTTCTTTTCAAAGCCTGCAGTAAAAATTGCTGTTGCTCCCTTCTGCAGCTCAGCTGTATTAGCAACCGCATATCACAGCTGGGAGCTACTGCCTAACATCACCAACTTTGGGAAGTGATATTCTCTAATTGCTCACATCCAGCACTTACATGTACGTGGCAATGTACGTGGCACTAGAAAAGGGTTAAGCATCTGAATCCTCTGGAACAGTTTCCTAAGGAACAATAGAAAAATCATTAGTGTGTTAACTGAAACAATACCATACTTTTCTCTCTATTGTTTAACCTTTTGTCCACATTACAAATATCTCAGTGTAGTTCTTATCTTTGACCTTGAGGGACTGTAGCTTTATCAGTGCTTCCGTTTAGATCACAGATGACCTTCAGCTGATATCATTGAGCCCTGACCTGCCTCAGTGATCTGCTCGCACAGAATACATATGCTGAACAGTGCTGGTGTGTGCAGTAGGGGTAAGTGAATTATTTACAAAAATTTGAGTTGACACCTTTTATCAAATGTGGAAAGATGAAGACAAAACAGCTGCTATTGCTGTCGTAAGCAATCTGCTGGTGATTGAATAAAAGTGTCAAGAAAATGGCTGCTTGATGGCCTTTTGTTCTCTCTCATCCAGCTTGATGTTAGTTTGAGCTGTCAGTTAGGAATCACGGCACAGTGATTTATCAATAGGCTGAGTGACCTTCCCGTGCAGCCGGCGCTACCGCGGGCAGACAGCACCCTCTGCTGCGGGCCGGCTCCGCTTCCCAGCGGGAACGGGGATCCGAAACAGCACTCGCCTGTTCGGCTCTTTGCCTTTTCCTGTTTTTTATTTTTTTTGTTTTTTGTTTTTTGTTTTTTGTTTTTTGTTTTTTTGTTTTTTTTTTTTTTCTTCTTAATTTTCTGCCTCTGTTTTGTTTTTATCAGATCTCGAAAGCTTAGCTGTGACTGCTAAAAAAATTAATTAAATAAATAAAGGAGTGGTATAAACTGCACTATGTATTTTCAGGCTTCCTTCCTAACAAAAGGGAAAGTACCAAGTGAATGAGTCCCGACTGTTGGGGCAAAACAAACTTGCTGCAATTAGACAACGGGACGGGGGAAGGCGGCGGCTGTCAGACGAGGCTGCTTCGTGACGCGGGTTTGTTTGAAACCTGGTGGTTTCCTCGCACCGCGTAAATCCCGCGTTACTGGCGTTTGCTCCAAAGCTCCCAGTTCTACAGCTGGCCAATACTGTCTAGCAATGAAGTACTGAGCCCAGGCAGTCACACCGTTTTGTTGAACTTGTGTGAGTAAAGGAGCGCTCGGGGAGTTCCAGGCCACGCACTCCTCTGCAAGAAGCTGTGCAAGAAGCTGGTCCTCTTCCCACCCAGCACACCAGCTTAGGGGCATCTCACTCCTCTCACCGACTTCCCAGTGGAAGCTGATCCCAGCGGGGCTCCTGAACGATTGGCACACCAGCCTGTGCCAGGGGTAGCCCGTGCCCGTCCCCCGCAGCCCCGCAGTCCCCGGCAGGCAGGGGAGAGGTGCGGGGTCGGGCACGGGCAGCCCCAGCCCAGCGCCGTCCCCGCCGCCTCCGCCCTCGCTGCTGCTGCTGCTGCTGCTGCTGCTGCTGCTGCTGCTGCTGCTCACAGACCCCACGGTACCTGCAGCCAGACGATGAATCACACCTACGATTATTGGTACCTGATAATGGTTATTAGCACCTTCCAAAGACATTCCCATAACAAAGTGCTTTCTGGACCAATATTCTCTCTTCGAGATTCCCTTCACGTGTTTTTGTTAGGTCGTTTGTTTTGTTTTGTTTTGTTTTGTTTTGTTTTTTGCTAAATTTTGTAGATTTTGCTCAGTTTTCTTTCACAGGTTCCCAGATTACTAGAATATTCCGAGTTGGAAGGGACACTAAATGACCTTTTCTTCCTCAGAGTTTGTGGGACACATATTCCTGTGCTGAGTAGTATAATCTAACTTCCATCTTTTGTTTGTGGAGATGTGATTTTTGCTGCAATTATTAAATGAAACAGTAATTGTTGATACTTTTAAATTATTTTTTTTATTATTAAGACTAAAGTAACGAGTGATTTTCTTTTTTGGAAGACTATGCTTTTCATATACACACGCATGCACACATAACACACAGTTTGCCTTTGCTTTTTTCTAGAAGTGGATTAAAAAGAGAGCTAGTGACTTGGAAGGACTAGTTTATTTTCTCTATACATGCTGAATTGAAAGGAAATTCTGTGAAAAAAGTTTTCCTTAAAAACTGCTATGATAAAACAATGATTAAATATCCCAGCAGCTGTCACTGCTCAGAAACAAATTTTTTTTTTTCTCTCNGAATCAAAAGTTCTTAACAGCCAAGCACATTCCTGCATTAGCCAGTTATTGTAGTTAAAGCCACAGAGAAGACCCCAAGATCTCACATACCTATACATGCAGTTATTTATTTATTTATTTGCTTCCTTTTAGGACCCACTAGTTAAGCCTGCTCATAGCCAAGGTATCAGGTTCAGCTGAAGTTTGGTGAAGTTTGGTGAGTTTTGTGCATATTCGTCCAGGCCAGATCCTGTGCTTAAATCTGTGCAGCAAAAAACTTCTGCTGACACTAGACCCAGATTCCAGGGCAGGAACCAAAGAAATTCAATTTGATCAAGGAGAGAGATCCTCTTGGTGGCACACTGGTGACCAGCTAGCTGATGAGAAGAATACAGTTCAAAGGATATCCTTGGAAATCCATTTAGTACTGTAAACTGATGGAGTGCTAGAAAAACAAGAAGTATTTTACTTACAAAAGGACATGAATTTCCACATCTCTGTCCAAGGCAAGTGTAGCCAATGGCTAAATAAGGTGTTCACATTGGTGTAATTTCTTCAATCCTCTTCTGAATAAAATAACCCTTTTTTCCCACTTATTTTTCATTGCAGTTTCACTCATTTTCCCTACCTTGGTTTCACGGGTATGATTTCCTTTCTGCCACTATCAAGTTAGAGCCAGTGCTCTGGAATAGTACAGTTATGCCAGTGCTAATCTGACAGAAGTGAAATCAGAGTAATGGCCAATGTTTTCTAGGAACACAGTTGAAGGAGTCTTTGTGCTCACAACATGGCTACCGTGCTGAGAAACACCTTGCTGGCTTGGATGAAGGTTACCGAACTGCCAGTTGTGCATAGGTCTTAAAAGCAAAGTTCTTTGGATCATGAGAGCCTGTAATAGGACATAAATGGACATTTCATCTATAAAATGCCTGCTCATTCACTGTCCTTGCACCATAGCTAATGCATCAAAACCTGAAATGGGTTCTATGTGACAATTTATTCCCCTGGTTACAGAAAATAATGTCTTGTAATATCAGTAGATTTTCTGTAGTACTTATGTGTTCTATTAAGATGTCTTGCCAGCTTGTACTGTGAGTTTTATTATCAGTTTATATTATTTCAATAAAACCTGTTATTATAGTTTGTATTTTTCTGTGTTCAAATGTTTATTCAGTTAATTTTCTTGTTGCTTAGGTGCTTGCTTTGTTTCTCTCAAACTTAATAGCTGAGGAAAAAAAAAGGTGTGTTGAATGCTCTAGTTGCAAAGATCAGCAAAAGTATAGAGGGCATGTGTTTGGGGTTATTTTCATAGGGATAACATTCATATTTTTAATGAAGATATTGGTTATTTGCAAAAAACAGATATAGCATCTTTCATTGAAGGATCTGAAACAATTTTGAAAGCATTCACTGAGCAAACTTCCTGAGGAGATGAGGACTTTGTGGATGGCATGGTGGTACAATCTGTTAAGAAGACTACCCAGAACTTCTCCTACCCAGATACTGTTTTTACAATTTTTAGGGTGTAAATTTTTGTGCCAAGCATCTTCTTCTCACCCTTGCTCTGTTCTATCCCTTGCCTTTCAGCTCACATCTTCCACGTAAAGCAGCACAGCTCTGGACACTGTAAAGAAACTCTTCCATTGTCTTTGGGACATGACATAGATCTTCTCAAAAAATGTCAGAAATGCATTTCTGCACTGGATAGGGGAACTGTGTGAAATGTCCCATTATCTCTTGCAGGCTGAGGCTGTTGTTTGGGACTGTAAGGGACATGGTGGGGGGGACTGTACCTGTAAGGACATGGTACCGCAGTTTTGAAGTGGGCTGAAGGGAGGACTGTTTCAACCACATTCTCAACCAGACATTTCTGGGGGCATTTACAGAGCAGTTAAAGTCCAATTTACCATTGCCGTGGGGAGTTTGACCCCCAGTAAGCCTACCTCAAATCTGAATGTATTTCAACTCTCTGAAACTATGTAAAATGGGCTTATAAATTACTAAGATTTGCCAGAATAATTCCTGTGAGGTTCAATCCATGTCAAACATACCCCATCACAAGTGCAAATGTCTTTTCTTGCAACTGGAACTGAAATTCAGGTTGTCTAAATGTAGGTATCTACATTGCAGCTATGCCTGTGTAAGTGTTGGAAGGAAATATGGGGACAAATGGGATACAGACTATGTGAAAAAGGAGGGGGACTGAGTAGATTCTGGGATAGGGATGCTGGGCAGGCAGTCTGGGAGAAGAGTTTGGACAAGAAGCTGTATGGTGGAAAAATGGGGTTTATGCATCTATTGTTGAAAACCCTGAGGGAAAGAGACTGAGCATGATTTGTAGAGAAAATGGAGAGCTGGAGTTAAGATTTTGTAGAGAATGCTGCTTGGAGGAAGAGGGTGACCTAAGTCCAAAGTGTGAAGCCATGCATAGTTTCTGCCCAGAAGTGCTGTTCTCCCAGAGAACTGCAGGAAACCCAAACCTCTTAGGTCTAATGAGAGCCAGTATCTATAAAAACCACCACATTACCCACACAAGGCATCTGCATTGTGAAACTCTCTTTATTGGTATGCCCCACATAACTCATGATGTATTCAGTGAAGAGGATGAACCTGCTGCGCTAACAAGACAAACACAGTAATCTGGTATTCCTACCCATTAACTCAAGTGGCTAATGTTTTTGTGATTGATGTCCACCATCCAGAAAGCACTACTAATGGCTGTTCATATGACACAAAGTGACAGTTCTGGGTGGGATTGTTTTTCAGTTTATTGTCTTAGAAATAAACCAAAATGTGGAAAGAGAACTTTACAAAATTCTGTCACTCAGCATCAAAAATAAGGTTACCTGAGAACTTTGATTTGCTCCTTAACCTGCATTTTAAGAACTCTTTAAATTGGTATAATCACATTATCTCTTTCCCCCTTGCTTTATTCAATTCTTGTTAAGGTTAATGCTTGGTTAAAACAAGTATTCAGTATTGTTGCTTCCTCACTGTTCAATGTATGAACCAGGGTCCTGCTGCACACAATTCAAATCCAGCTCTGAACACAGAATTATTCGTTTCCCCAAGGGCTTCTTTGTAAAACTTTCCTAAGACCTCTGGGAGATGAGTGTCATTATTCCCATTTTACAGTTGGGAATAATGGCACAAAGAATGTAGGGCCCAAAGTATTCACCAGTTTGCAGTGTTCCGTTTAAGAACAACAAAACCAAATATTTATGAGCATGTAGCATTCTACAATAAAATTACAATTTACTTCCATTTCAGTTGTGAATGCTTATTGCTTCTGTAAATCAGACTCCAGACACCCATAACACAAGAAACACACAATTATTGACCACCTGTTCAGTGACTTGCCAAGCATCCCATAGGAATTCCCTGACAGATGCGTAGATAGAGTAAAATTCCCTATGGTTGCATTCAGCTCCCTTAACCATGACACCTTCTCTCCTTTTTTTTTTTTTTTTTTTTTTGCAATGTCTTATCTTGGCCACTATGCATGGGATTATTTCATCAAATCTAAGCCACATAGAAGTTAGCCCTGAGTTGGTCATCATGCCTCTCTCTTGACAAAAGGGAGACTAGCTCAACCACTAAACCTCGAGGCATAAATTGAATAGAAGAGTAGGTGACCACCCTTACCCACTGGACACAGACAGATTCCAGGCCAGCTTAGTAATTAGCACCCAACATCTAGAAGGCTAACTTATGGTAAAAAAATCCTTCCCAGTATTACTTTATTATCTGTCAGAAAATAAGTCGACAGCAGTATTCTTTACAAACATCTGATAAACTCACAGTGTTCAGATTCACTTTTTAAAATAAATACAGCACTATTTATGCAGGTGGAGCATATAAATAAAAATAATCTCATAATGCATATGTCTAGTCAGGGTAAATTAAACCATAATTATTACCAGCCTTAATTACCCAACCTTATATCAGTATCTATACAGCTTCTGAAGGTAGTTTAGTCATATTCTTGCAGCATTGGTTTTGAAAGTAGAACCCTGCTTAACTCAGGCAGGACATGTCCTTGTCTCAGTCCTCTTTGTCATCTCTTATGCACATTACTGCCTGTATTATCACATTTTTTGATAACAATAAAGAGCCCAAGTTCCGTATCTTAACAGAGGGTGGAATTTTCAATCCATAGAGAATCAGTTCAAATTCAAAGCCCACGTCTTTGCTGAAGGCTATGTGATCGGCAACCCTTAGCTAAAACAGGATAACTGAGCTTGAAGTCAAATTTTGGGGGGGCCTAGCAAATCAATTCTATCATAAGTGACTATGTTCTCTGTCTAACTAGTGGAGAGAAATAAATGGTTTTAAAGACCCTCAGAAAGTAACTCTACCTACCTAAATCTAAGCATCTGGATCTTACCCCTGGAGTCCAACTCTTAGAACAAATAAAAGCAAAGTGATCCAGCCTTGATCCAGTCTTCTCCAAGTGAAAATCATGTTGAACCTATGATCTTGACACAACACTGAAATCTGTCAGTAAATTATGATGTTTTGGAAAAGGCTCCTTCAGGATGCCATAAAATGCCAACAAATTCACACAAATCAGTAGAGAAACCAACACAGCCTTTATAGGAGATTACAGCTAATGTTGGGAATGAAAGTCAGTGTGTACTGCTTATTTGTCATTACCACTCCTTTAGGCGGATTTTGAAGCTTAGACAATTTACGGTTGCTCTATCAAGTGTCTCAGCCAACCCCATGTATTGCCTTTGTACTTTTACTGGTATGAAATGATAGGGTGCTCCCCAACAGCAAGGTCTTGGAGCAGTGGCCCAAATACAGCAGAACAGCTGCTGGTGTGAACACCTGGTGCATCTCCAGATATCCAGAACTGGCTGCACAACAACCAGGTGCACAATATCAGCTACACACCTGAGGTGTATCAGTTATAGGAAGTGGTAGACTGCAGCTGCTGCTATCTGCTGTGGCAAAGAATGCATACCCCCAAAACAAGAATAATTAAGCAGAGCAAAAGAATATAGGGCTGCTGGTATAATGTTCAGAGTGGATTCCAGCTGAGCATGTGCAAACACAATGCATAGAAAAACTCATCAATTTCTCACTGATGAAATCCCCCAGCCTGAGTCTTCATATATCAGATCAGTGCAAAACTTTATCAAACGCAGGAACAGAGACAGGTAGGTCTTGTCAGGATTTACAAAAGACACAGGAATACAGCTAATATCCAATACAGCATTGTCTTTGTGTGCTCCATTTATTTTTTCTAAGACGTTGTTCAAAAAGGTGCAGCCAGAGTCATCCATTTTATGGATTTAAAAAGTGAATCTTTTCCAAATGGCAATATTTTTTATTTCACATTGTCTTCAATCTCTAGTCTTCAATGTGCAGGGGCAGATGTCTGCCCTAAATCTCATGTACGTATGCATCATGACTTCTTCATAAAAGGACAGTAGAATGTTGAATAATATGTAAATTTTATGTTGTAATGAATTGGATCCTAAGATCTTTAAAGGTCAGACACCTGATATAATACATCATGCTCTTTAATATCAACTACAAAATAACTGTAATAAATTTTGCCAGTACCATATCCTCACACGCTGTTACCCACAAAGAAGCACCAAAGGAAATGTGTCATTTGTCAAAACATGTAGGGAAGGTGATGTGTGTACAAGTAATTTTAAAAGTATTGCTAAGGTTAGTCACAGTTATACAAGTTACAAGGTTGACTTTTCAGGGAAGCAGCACGCTGTCAACAAGCCTGTTGCTTAAATTCCCTAGAAGATTCATAAAGCCACAAGGCTATTTCTTTTACAGTGAACTCACATCTAATGAAATGCCTGGGAATTAAAATTAGCTATCAGAAGCCAGACACATGCCAAGTCAAAATTATTGCTGTTGATGTAGAGTCAACAAAACAAGAAGCTATAACTAAAAAACCAGTTTCCTTTGTCACAAATTCAGTAACGCCTATAAGAGCACTCTTTAGGCCCAAAAGTTAAACATATTTACATACCTCGTTGAACAGGAAAATCATAGACATACGTTTCAATTTAAGCACAGCCTTAAATGTTTAATATAAGAGGAACTGAGCAGTTAAGTTCAATAGGCATTTCCTTAGCGGCATGTCTCCTGGCAATACTAATGCTAATGGGAGGATAGACAAAAATGTGAAATATACACAGCCTTTGCATACTGTGGTCGCTGTATATACACCAGAGTGTCAAAAAGGATGGGGCAAGCACACAAAGAAATATGTAGTTCTCTGAAAAAGTTTGATAAAGATAATATGTGACCAAATTTACTTCTCCTTCACCGTCTGCACAGGTAGGCAGCAAAGCCAAGGACAAGCAGTACACATACTGTTATATTCTCTGGCTCAATTTCTGTCTACTGTTCCTGTCTTTGAAATGTGAAGACAGTGAACGGGTTCCAACCTAAGTGAGTGGCCTAATCATCAAACTGTACTTTATAGAAAAAATAATAATAATAAAAAAAGAAGTGTCCCTGACCTTCTAAAAGATAGCAAAAGGAAACTCATGATTATGTCAGCACAAGAAAGGATGTATCCAGCCACAGGTAATGC
The DNA here is from genome assembly GCA_013400775.1 of Chaetops frenatus. Lineage (NCBI taxonomy): Eukaryota > Metazoa > Chordata > Aves > Passeriformes > Picathartidae > Chaetops > Chaetops frenatus. The sequence continues at coordinate 141,444 of VZTR01032180.1, forward strand.
CACTGATAAAATCTTGACACTAAACTAAAGGGAACTTCTGTTGAAGTCAATAAATGTTTGTTGTTGTACTATGCTCTCCATCATGCATATCTGACAATATGGCATTTGATCCTGGTCTTCCAGGGTGCTCCTCCTACTATGGCTGCTCTTTCTCCCACTGACACAGGATGGCATTGAGATTCTGCTTCACATTCACTCACTTAGATTTAGCCACATCCAATGTAGTAGCTACTTGAGAGTTAGGTGTCCAAGTTCCAGTTATAGCCAACAGAACGGTCTGGGGCTCGATTCTTTTGCATGTGTGGTAGCTTCTGGTGCTGCCTGAGCCACTCCAAAGTGTCCCAGTGAACGCTGTGCTGCTGCTTGGGAAGGTCTCACCTGGCACAGAGCTGGGCGTGTGTGCACGGGGCATGAAGGGTGCAGCTTGTGAGCTCAAACATCCAGCTCGTGAATGGGTGACTGCAATGTAGGCCTAGACATTTAGATAAGAGAGCTTTGAGGCACACCCACACTTGCTGTTTTTCTTTGATAAGACCCACTTAGCCAAGATCAAACTGTCCACCATTTATAAATAATGGCCACCAGACAGATGGTGTGTTGCTGGGAACATCTAGAACTCTGAATGCCAGGCAGGAGTGGTGAATGAACAGGCTTCATTTCAGCCTTAATGAACAACTGCTTTCTCATTAACCATAAAACAAAGCCCCAACAAGAATCTCTTTAACAACCAAACCCAGGAGGAATGAATGTGGTGTTTAATTTTATGCATTTCTTTGTTGCCACTCATAATATAATATATATAATTGTAGACCAGTCAGCCTGACCTCAATACCCTATAAGGTAATGGAACAGTTTGTACTGAGTACAGAGAATTTACAGGATGGCCAGGGTATCAGACCCAGCCAGCATGGGTTTAGGAGGGGTAGGTCGTGTTTGACCAACCTGATCTCTTTTTATGACCAGGTGACCTGCCTGGTGGATGCAGGAAGGGCTGTGGATGTTGTCTATTCAGACTTCAGCAAGGTCTTTGACAAGGTCTCCCACAGCACACTCCTGGAAAAGCTGGCAGCCCATGGCTTGGACAGGAGCACTCTTTGCTGGGTTAAGAACTGGCTGCGTGGCCGGGCCCAGAGAGTGGTGGTGAATGGTGCTGCATCCAGCTGGCAACCAGTGACCAGTGGAGTCCCTCAGAGGTCTGTACTGGGGCCAGTTCTGTTTAATATTTTTATTGATGACACGGACAAGGGTATTGAGTCTTTCATTAGTAAATTTGCAGATGACACTGAGCTGGGAGCGTGCGTTGATCTGTTGGAAGGTAGGAGGGCTTTGCAAAGAGACCTGGAATTGTTGGATAGATGGGCAGAGTCCAATAAGATGAAGTTCAGTAAGTCCGAGTGTCAAGTCCTGCATTTTGGCCACAAAAACCCCCTGCAGCATTTATAGGCTGGGAATGGTGTGGCTAGACAGTGCCCAGGCAGAAAGGGACCTGGGGGTACTGGTTGACAGCCACATGCTGAACATGAGCCAGCAGTGTGCTCTGGTGGCCAAGAAGGCCAAGGGCATCCTGGCCTGTATCAGGAATGGTGTGGCCAGCAGGAGCAGGGAGGTCATTCTTCCCCTGTACTCAGCACTGGTGAGGCTGCACCTCGAGTGCTGTGTCCAGCTCTGGGCCCCTCAGTTCAGGAAGGACGTTGAGACGCTTGAGAGAGTCCAGAGGAGGCAACGAGGCTGCTGCGGGGCTTGGAGCACAAGCCCTGTGAGGAATGACTGAGGGAGCTGGGGTTGTTTAGACTGGAGAAAAGGAGATTCAGAGGTGACCTTATCACTCTCTACAACTTCCTGAAAGGTGGTTGTGCTCAGGTGGGGGTTGGTCTCTTTCTCCAGGCAGTAACTGACAGAACGAGAGGACACAGTCTCAAGCTGTGCCAAGGGAAATATAGGCTGGGTATTAGGAAAAAGTTTTTTACAGAAAGGGTGATAAAGTACTGGAATGGTCTGCCTGGGGAGGTGGTGGAGTCACCATCCCTGGATGTGTTTAAAAAGAGACTGGATGTGGCACTCAGTGCCATGATCTAGTTGAGGTGTTAGGGCATGGGTTGGACTTGATGATCTTGAAGGTCTCTTCCAACCTGGACATTCTGTGAATTCTGTGAATAATGTATTGTTATAGTTACTGTTATTTCTCTGGTTCTATGGAGTTATTGACATGGTCAATGGCAGAAAAACAGCCTCACAAGAGAAAGCCCCTCTGAACACGAAGTGTAGAAGGGGAGTTTCCCTTTGGCCCTCTTGCAGCAGGAACAGATAGACCTGAACAGAAACAGCATAAACAGGAAACTGGGAAACAGGGAATAATCAATGAGATTTCAGTCTATATATTTGGCAGATAATACTTACCTACCTTGCAAAAGTCTTTGGAAAATGACTGCTTAAGCCTGTGCAGCATTTTACAGGAGATGAATTGTGCAAATTGTTACTTTTATACATATTTCCTAAGATACATTCTTCCTTTGATACCAGCACATAACCATCATGTATTAAAGAAAGAAGAAATTTCCCCATTAGTGTAAAACAGATGTATATTATAGAATTAGTACCTGAAGAATATAATTTTAATTTTGCCATTTCATAAAGAAGCCTTAATTCATAAATGTTAATGACACTGGGGAGTAACAGTCTTTTCCCTGGAGAAAGATTAGACCTTATATCATATTGTATATTATTGGACAGAGTTTCAACTCAGATTTTATTGTCATATGCATTTGATTACTGTTTTTAGAATATATTCCATTATGTAAAATATTTTCACTTACATGAAAATTTTAAATTTGAATATACATGACATAAACATAATTTTTTAACTACTTAAACCATTTCTGTTAAGGCATCATAGTTCACTCTCAAAGAGTGTGTCTATGCAATGCATTTTTTACTTTCTAGTGTTGTTTACCACAATGTGTGATGCACAATCTTCTAAAACTGTTTCTTACATTTTAAATTAATTCTAATATAGGTTTATCAGTTCCTTGTTATGGTGCAGAACTTATATTAAATTCTGTGATCCATAAAACCTTTTTTTGAATGACACATAGTTTAGTTTTTCATTTAGAGGCTATAAAAGTGTTCACAAAAGTTATGTTGGAAAAAAAATGATTGAAAGTGCTAAAACACTGTACAGAATATAAAATCCTTTCATAGACTTTTTATGACACATGAAACATGAGTCTTAAAGGTTTAATGTTACTGACTTTTATACAAGGCTTTTTAATTCTTGATTCCAGTTATGGTTCTGCAAATGAACTGTGACATTAAAAAGAATCAGGCTGGAACTGCCTTAGCTTTCTCTCTAGATGAGTTTCTCCTGGCCATGAAGGGTTCACATAATCTGCCCCACCCTGCCCACGTCTGGTTAGCACTAACTCGCTATAGCAGCAGCCAAGTGTAAATCCTGCACTGCATTAAATCTGCCTAACACAACACATCCTACTCAAATTTGTCATTTAGGTTAGGTGGGCTTATAAATTGTTAAGAAGGGTGAAGTGTTACTTAATTTCCCTTTCTCTTAATATTTAATAGTGTGCTACAACAATTGGGCACGTGATTTAATTGACTGAATACAGAACCAGCACTGATATATACTCAATAAAGAGAGACAAAGCCAGTCATTTCTTTATTTGCATAGGGGTCAAGAAGCTCATTCTACTGGTACCGGGGCAAGAACAGGTTCTTACACCTTCTAACAGCTAAAGGAAGACAAATATTCACTCAAGGACCACTTTCCCAGCTCAGCAGATTTCTAGGACTCTCCAAAGGAGTAGTGTCACATATTTTCTGGGCCCTTCTCTGGGGGCATCTGTTGTTAGAAGACAATTGTACATTATATGTTCTCAGCCAAATGTAGGCATGGCCCAGCTGGAAGGAACTGCAGTCTTCTTGCTCTCCTAGAACCCAGCTCTGCACAGATACCTTGGATAACCCCATTTTGCCTGAAAAGCAGAGCAGCTCCATTGCCCTAAGGATTTAGGGAGGCCTGAGAATGACTGAGCCTGGGTTTTCTTTGACCTGGACATTTGCAGCTGCCTGCTTCAACAGGTTTATCTGAGTAAGTTACAGACTGTACAATCAACAGAAAGAAAAATGATGTGACCAACTCCATCTTTAAATAAGTGTCTTACACCATTAGAAATGCTTATTTCTCTCCACAAAAGCAGCTAGGATGACTGGGTCAGGTGTAGATTTATATATTGGATCTCAGCCTTTGAGTCACTGACAGCAGCCAGCTGAGAGAACTCTGCAGTAGCCAAGTGCACCAGGCAAGGGCTGTGTCTTACAATTATTCCCCCGTTTGCATCTATACAACCAAAACTCCTTTTTCTCCAAACACAATAGCTCTGTCTCTACTTCTCACTGAGAAAAGCCCTCAGCTCATGCAGAACTCTGCCCACCTATCATTAGAGATACACACATAGAGCCCAAGTTGTTGTGGGTCCTTTTTTGCACAAGTGGATGAGATGGGTGATTCAGGACTGTGCTTAAGGCCAGGCCCCAAACTTATTTAGTTTACTTGAACAGTTGCAGTCAAAACCTGCAGGTGAAGAGAGCCTTTATCTTGCTAGTTGATACAAATGTAATATTATCAGTACATGAAATGATTTGCTAGGACTCCCAATTGATTTTGGGGCTTGACGGAATCAAAATATTTGCTGCAGATTCTGGTTCATGCTCGCTTTATATTTCATTACAAAATTATTATCGCTGTAGTATGCACGCTTAACAAATTTCAGAGTATGCCATATTATAAATTATTGAAAGGGAACCTCACTATTCTCTACAGGGTTCAAAAACCTCAATAAAAGTTTTCTGGCTTTCTTTTTTCTTTTTAAATCCAATTACCAAGTGACAAAAACACATTTACAGCAAAAGTTAATAGTGCATGATTTTGAAGCAACAATCTAGTTCGTGACCACTCTGTCCAGCAAATGAGCAGTGTGATTCAGCTGCTGATGAAGAAAAATTCAATGCTGTTACCATAGTACATTGATCTATTCTGAATTAATTTCATAATTTCAAGGCTTGTATTGGTTGCTCCTGAAGATTTGACAAACATATTAAGGGCAGACAGAAAAAATTTGTATATTGTACATCGACATTAACACCCAAACTTTGTTTTCATTTTGCTTTTTTAAGGTTTTTTATTTAGATTTCATCTGGAGAGCATGTTTGAGTTGCACTTGTTGGAAGACATATTATCTTTACAGTGTGAAGGAGAAGAAAAGAAAAATAAAGCCGTAAAGTGCCATGAAAAGCTGTCTGCTACAAGAGCAGTATTTCTCTCCTGACAGAAAAGCTCCATGTTCTTTTTCCAAAACCCCTCACTAAACTCAGAAACATTGATCCAGACATTTCTGTTGCTTCCTTGCTCCACAGGTTGATTATATACCTCACAAAAAACTCAGAGCTGTTGTAAATTTTCAAACAAGAGAAAGCATACCACATATCCACACCACAATAGGGTGGCATTTTCACTTTCCTTATAGCTTCCCCACTCACCATTTCCATTCAGTCTTAGGACAGATTAAAGTATTAAGTTATGTTAAGCTGCAATGTAATGTAGATACAAATTAGAAGTAAGGTCTTACTCTCAAATATCTGTAAAAGCAATCCAGTAATTAGAAGAGTCCTTTTTCATGACATATTACAAAAAGTGACAAAATTGTGCTGGAAGAACCAAGGTCAAAATCGGGATTAAAGCTGTTTGCTCCTGGTTTGTGCTCACGAGCCCTGGCCCAGGAGGCGCAGCGTTGGGGGTGACGAGGATTTCGTACCCTTTGAGCGCTGACTCCGGCCCCAGCAGGCCACGCTTAGGAGCTTTGTTGTTAGTCCAGGCGAAGACTAAGCAAGGGTCTGCCAGCTCACAGTTCCAACAGTCTTTATTGATGGAGGGGGTGATGCAGACAGGACAATCTTATCTGGGAACATGGGTTTATAAAGGGTCTGGATCTCAGGGGAGGGTTCAACAAATAAACCAATCAGGGTACAGCAGAGGAGGGGTTAAGGCGGGACGTGGGTAAACGGGCACTGGGACATAACCAATAAAACTAACAAGGGGAAGAAATATAATCTTCAAGAACCAATCAACAATCAAACAACTAAGAAGGTTCTGGAATACAGGGCAAGGGCTAGGAGGGATTGACATGTGGGCTTAGGGAGTGGTTTATGGATGGACACTAGAGGGAGAAAAGGGTGAACCCCACACTGCAGGCGGGGTTAGGGGATTGACAGTTTGGGGAAAACCATACAATAAGGATAGGGGGAACATGGGAGAAACCATTATAACTAGAAACCACACCACAACACGGGATTTTTTGTGTGTGTGTGTGTGTGTGGTTTGGTTTGTTTGTTTGTTTTTTGTTCTTTGTTTGTTTTTTTGGTTGGTTGGGTTTTTGTTTGTTTTGTTTTGTTTTGTTTGTGGTTTTGGGGGGGGGGGTTGTTTTGGTTTTGGGGGTTTTTTGGTCAGTGCTTAGATAAAAGCTCCAGTGCCAAATTTCAAGTGCAGGCATACTGGGAAAGGGGGTAATTTTCTTACAGTGGGTCATTTTACTGTCTCAGGTCTCTCTTTTCTCCTTGCTCTTTCTTCAGGTCTTCCCCACTTCAATACAGAATTTTGGAGCTTCTCTCTGTAAACCGTCCATTTAGTCAGAATGAACCTACACTCAAAGCTTCCTTTTTCCTCATTCTGAGATGAGAAAATATATTTTCTCAATTATTTTGAGGAAGGGAAGGTTAGAAATTAAAATAGTTCCTAGACATGCACCATCTCTTGGGCAAATGTTTACAAAAGAGATAAGGCATTTTTTGCATCAGGAAATCCAAAATACCAGAAACAAAATAATTATGTTAATTACAGTTAAAAATGTTGAAAGCAATTGTAACGAACAGGACTATATGAGAGAGACTGGAATGGGAAAAAAGAAGAAGACATTTCCTTAAGATATTGAATTAAGGTAGTGATAAGGGATAGGAACAGCGAAAAGATGTGGAATTACAGGATAGCAAATAATTTTTTTTATAGGAAGAAGTGAGTTAACTTAACTCCTTGGCAAAATTTGATAAAGTTACCTAACCTGGATGAATGCTGAAAATAAACACAGAAGGAGTGCCACATGGATGTAAAGCAGAGCAAGAGAGAAACATTAAAGTAGGAATAACAGCACTAGTAAGGAAAGCATAGCTAGAAGGAATGATATGAGTTGTTGAGTACAGTTTTCTGCTCTACCAGGTGTAGGTACTTGCTACCGGCTCCTATGGTTTCAGAATTCACTTCCAGTCTGTGTTTCTTTCTTTGAAACTTTCTTTTACCTCTCATTTACAACTTCTTCTTGTCCCTAAAATTCTTTTCTAGATATAGAATCTTTTCTGCTACATTGGGTTGTTTTTCTAGATGTCTCCTCACTTTCTTTGCATACAAACTCTTATTTAAATATTTTTAACTCAAGGAAATTCCAAGTCTCCTGTAGATTTGACTATCTAAATCTATATGTGACTTCACAACTGTACTTGAAATTATTCCTTCATCTTTTTAATTGTTTTTTAAATTAAGATATCCAGCTAGAGATATACTTCAGCTTTTCTTTCCACTGAATTCAATTTGAATCAAGCTGTGATTTCTTGATCCAAGATCAGCTCTTCTATGTTTATCTGAAAGAAAGTCTAACTAGCACTGTCTCTTAGTTCTGGAAGGGCTGGGGAAAGGTGTGCTGGGTGTGTATCACTGCATTTGCTGTTCTCTCTGTTGGGACTGGGCTAATGGGAATTCTGTTTGAGTGTGATAAAGTCGTTCTTGTGTTGCTATTAGCACCACTTAATCTAGTACAGCCTGGCTTTCCTCTACAATGGGAAAAAAACTAACTCACTGACTGAACTTCCAAGAGATTCTTTCTCTCCTACTGTAATAGAGGACTGCACATACTCAAAACAGAAGAAACACATTTATAGCTGACTCCTAGCCCTAGACCAGGACTTCCTTTATCTTTGTTTTTTTGTGATTCTGGGTCAGATTCTTTCTTTTCCGTGAAAGCATTCTCTCCTTGGATCTGGAAAGACATGTGCTTCACATGGGAGGCTGGACCAGGAGGGTCACAGATGTGGGAGCCAGCTGACGGATGCAAATAATTTCTTTGCCTGGACTGTGCACCATTCACTCTGCCTCCTCAATATGATTATTCTTCTATATGGTATTTTAACTTACTTATTATTATTTAACTTACTTACTATTATCATTTAAAGTGCTTTAAAAAACCCTGGAAATATATTATTAAGTAAGAAACCTGTGAAAAGCTGCTGTTGGCTGGTAGGATTTGAATCATGTCCATGGTGTTGATCTATTCTGACTGCACAGGGAATTAAATTATTGTTGAAGTCTTCTGGCCAATACATATCTACATCCACAAAACGGAAAGCATCTTGATTCTTGCAGTAGTGGCACTGAGCTGACTAAAATAATATCCTTTTCACTGCCATTATACTAACACAATATAATTGGGGAATTGCTAGTGTCCCTATATTTAATTTTAGTGCCTCGGCAAATGATCCTAATAGCCTAATGGCTAGATGCTGCTGTTGCTAATGCTGTTCAATTGACTAGGTTTCAAAGTGTATCAATGAGTCTTTTAAGTATCCACTAGAGCTGTAAGGCTTCAGATTACAGCTCTTAAACTATATGTGATCTCTAATGAAAAAAGGGGGAAAAAAGGAATTGATAAAGCAAACTAAGGCAGCAAAGTCAGCAAAAATTGTGCAGGTGATCTAACTTCACTCCATATCTGGGTGAGCACAGAAATTACATTTGGTCACTAAACAATGCACCTGGGAAAGTAAGAAACAATGCAAATAATAATCAATTTTTTAATAATTAAATCTTAGCTAAATCACAGTGATGACTTTTGTCATAGACTATAAGCATAATCAGGGGATCTGTAAAAAAAAATTACCTTGTAACTTTTTATGAAAATTAACACATATCTAATATTGATCCTGATTTGTGCATGTTAAAACAAGTCTCCTTGAGTAAAATATTCTTAAAGTCAATAATATGCTGTAATCTCATGTGACACTAATAAAATAACACAAATGACAATTCATTTTTGTTTACTTGTCTCCTCTTTAATGGATTGATAAATTTTGTTAAAAAAAAAGAAAACTAGATCTTGGTGCATAGTAGGCATATTTCTAAAACAGTTCTGATTGATTTTTTGAGTCATTTTTGAAGAAACAATCAATCTCGAGAATTCTTTCCTGAAACATATTTTAATGGCTGTTGATGTATGTTGCACATATCACAAACACCCAAAATGCTGCGCTGAAGGTCTTAATCCAGCAAACATTTTGCACTTGCCTCCTCCAAGCATTTGATTTCTCCAAACATACAAGCAGCTCCAGTGAGGCACAGCTGATTTCACAGATTTCAAGTTAAGCATATGTGTTTGCAGATTCTAGCCTAAAAGAAGCTGAGATGTCACCGAAAACAATTCTGTCATAATCAGAGTTTATCTGTCTGCAATGCCAGCTGTATTTATTTCAAATTACCCCAAATTAAAATTGCAGCTATTACCATTCCTCAATAAGCTGTACTTAGCAGCTCCTCAGAAAGAGAATAGGAAATGGTAAAAGTGCTGTCACAATAGTGCTAAGAACTACATGTATTCACTGAGACAAAATGAGCAAATATGAAACTATTCTTCTGCCAAAGACAATATTCCATCTCCTCAGTTATGGGAGAGAGAGAGAAAAATAAGCTAATTTACTCCACCTGTACAAACTGCTAAAAGGAAGCAGGGTTTCAAGGTGTTGTGATGCCTTTGAATTTTGTTGGTATGGGCAAATATTTTCACAGGAGTAATCTGGGTAGTCTCACCTGATATTTTGATGTTCACATAACAGAGCTAAGAGCTCACTAAATGGCAGAAAAATAAAGGCTGAATGGGCAAATGGCATCAGCCTATCTTTTCAGAGTGGAGTTGGATTTGGATGAGTGTTCACTGGACCAGAATGCAAAGTGCTGTTGAGTCCAGTAGAAACATTCCCAGATCCGATCTATGGATAAACTTGCTGCCCTTTCGCCCTGACAACTCCAGACATTCAGTTTCCTATGACTTTGTATTCGGGCTGTCCTTACACCCCAATTAGTGAGATTTAGATGTGACTCAGCAGCACTGAAATGAAAACAAAGCCAGACTATTTCCCGCTTTAAACAGAGCCTCCTGGAGGTTTTTGTTTGTTTGTTTTTTGGTTTGGTTGGTTGGTTGGTGGTTTTTAATTCTAAGAAAAATTTCTGCCTTATAGATTTTCTGGAGCAGAAAGGATATTGTCAATGCCTGGTAATTTTTAAATAAAAAACAGGAATTTCTGCAAAAAAACCAAGAAAGTAATTACAAAATCAGAGCACTGCCTTTTTTTTTTTTTTTAGTTTATTGCTCATGAAGTAATCTAAGAAATTCTTTCTTGTCAATGAAAAAAAACAAAAATTTTTTATATCTAAACCATATCAATTTAACAAATTGCATATCCTGAAAATTCTGGTTTAGACCAGTTAAATTTTCCAGCTAAACAAGTTTTCAGTGTTGCTATTCTGTTGTGTACAGATCTACTCCAGAGACAGGTTAACCTTTATGCTTTCTGCTATCTGTAGGTATGCATTGGCTGAAATACCTTCCTACCACTTCCTGATTCAATTTAAGGAAAGAGATTACTTGAATTATATTACCTATCAAGCCCTTTGCTTTGTTTTTGTCTTAAACAGCCCCACTTCTAGTCCTAACCTCCTAGAAATTCCATCTGGCCCCCCACTGTTCCTTAAAACAAACACTGCCTATTTTATTATTTGCAGTCCTGCCATCTCTCTGCTGAAACAAAAGGGTAGACTGTCTGCTGCAGGAGACACCTGGAAGGTGCACAAAGTACAAAGGCCAGAATTCAAAGGAGTTCCCAGTGTATTCAACAAGCAATTACTTCTGCTTCTGATGGGAGACTGTCATCTTCAAACACGAGGCATTCTTTGGAAAGATTAGTCCAAATTACATTTTATTACATTGGCCTTCTTGGACGGCCTAAACTTCATCTCGTTCTTATTTTAATGGAATTCAATCAAGGGTATTAATATATTGTTTATGACATGTTTGGAGTTCTTGTGTTATCAGCACACATTCATGAGAGGAGCTTCAAACAGTATCAGATAACAGTGAGCTGGATGTTGGATGTTGTACCGCACAGGGGATTTTATCATCTTGTTGAACCAGTGGCAGTGATTAAATTAAACTGTCTGAACAAAGCTTTTGCATGTCAGGCTGTTGAATGGCAAAATGAAAGAGTGACACACTTCAAAGATCAAGGAGAGAGAGAGAGCTGAAAAATCATACTTACGTAACTTCTCATTTAATATACTGATTAACTGAACCATTGGCTGCCTGAGCTTTTGCTAAACAATAGTCAGAACAAAATATTTTATGCATCCAAGCATCAATACACTACATGTGAATGCTAAGGTGCATACAAAGTTCTTGTATTGTTCTCTCATCTCTGTGAGCACCACACTGAATTTTACCAGTTTTTTTCCTGCCAAACTTTCAAAAAATTTTCAGAAAATCTGATTTACACTAGTTTATGTTACAGCTTACTTCTCATATTTGTGAGGTCCAAAGGCAAAATTCTTACATCTTCTCTAGAATGTGTAATACCAGTGTGCTTAAATTCATAGACACCTGTAGGACTGTTTGTGGGAATAAAAAGTGTTCATTAAAGTAAGGGCTAAAATATCCAAACCCCTGGCTCTTGGAATGCAATGTGGTAAACAACTTATGTTCTCTTTTCATATCATTTAGAAGAAAAAGAAAAAAAAAAAAGTGCTAATATGGAAAGGCTGCTTGAAAGAGAAGAAAAAACAAATAAAGGACCTACTATTGTCCCAGACTGTCTAGTTTCTGAAAGTAATGACTTTAGACAAATTTTGTTTGTGTATGTGAGAGCTTTTAATGTGTGCAGCATGATTTACAATTTAGTATACAGATTGCTGATATTTTGGTATGAGCTCAGATATCTTCCTTCTGTCAAATCTTATGTAAAAAAAATCCTGATACCATTTCATCTATTGCACTGCAATCTCCATAATAAATGGCTTTCTTTTAAAATCCCAAATAGAAGAGTCCTAGATTTAAAATAAATAGACTGAACCAAAAGGCAATTTATGTTGCACAGTTTAGCTGAATCTTCACCTAGGATGGATTATTGGTTAGGTATTCATTTTTTTTTTAAATATTCATTGCTAGCATAAGTCAAATTTTAAGAAACATCGAAAGATTTTCTTTCAATTCTCTGCAGAACCCAGAATAGGTCTTGACCTTGTGCACAGTGTTAACATAATAGGAATTATCATTTCTTATCAATAATAATTTCTTCTGATTACTTTACTTTGCACATGTAAACAAGCTTCAGTACATTTTCTGCATAAATAAATAACTTTTCCTTATACAGCAAGATTCATTTGTTTTCATGGGCAAAAATGAAAGCATCCTTATTTCTGTCAGAGCTGTGCCTTAAAAAACATCTTCAAAACTTCCAGTGTTTTTATTTGATACTAATATTCTTCCTTCTTGTAGAGCCATAGTGCAATGACATCCATTAACATTCAAAACTAGAGAACACTTTCAAATTCAAATCCACTTGAGATAGAACAGTAACAGAAATGGAGCCTGAGGGAAACAATTTTGAGAATAAACAGAGGACCAACCCATTAGAATATTCCACTGTGTATATCATTTTTTATAATTGGTGGTACATATGTGTGCATACATGTTTGTATTTCATTGTAGCTCTATGAATAAATCAGGATTTAATATTTTTGGCAAACAGGCTAAATATTAGATTTTTCAGTGCACTGCAGTGTTTATGCAATAGTATAAAGACACGTCATTATCTGGTGTAGATTTAAATATATGTGTGTGTGCTTCTTTAAGAAAAAAACACAGTAACTTTCTAGAGATACTTGTTTGTATTAGACATTTGAGGAATTAAAACCTATGACTTACTACATGTAGAATTCTTACTTTTCTTTCTCTTTTTTCATCATTAAATAGCACTGTATATGAGAAAACTTAATAGCCAAATAACATGAAAAATTCTACTGGCTTGGCAAACACAATTGCTTAATTTCCTTTGTAAAAAGTAAATATTACATATTGGCAACTTTTGAGACATGGACAATCTAATTAAACTAATGAAACCATTTCACTAGAATAGCAAGTCTATTTTACTGTTTTCCCTATATTTTGATTTATTTTTTCAAATAATTATACTTAAAATGCCCATAAATCTAAAATGCCTATAAAAAATGCCAGGGTTAGTATCATGCAAGTTCCTAAAATGGCTGAGATGAGAAGAATTATAGTAGAAGAAATCAAAGAAATTCTTCTGTTTAATTTCAGTTGTGCTACTAGAGAAAGCCAAAAAAATGGGTCTCATTATTCATGTGTATATTCATATAAGACAAGGAGAGTGAGAGGCTGTACACCAGGTTACTACATCCCTCTATGTTGCAGGTTTTCTCAATCTATAGACTAGAATAAGAAATG
>VZTR01032181.1:21207-35453 GCA_013400775.1 Chaetops frenatus
ATATTCCCCTGCTGTCAGTTCCTTTGCATTCTTAAGCCTGGAAGATGCAGAGCACAAGACCATACACATTGTTAAGCTTCAACAAAAGGTTGTTTGTAAACTCTGTCTTACAAAGAAGCCTTTCATTCATCAAAAAACCCCCCAAATCTGGCAATCTTACTGTAAACATGTACTCATTTACATACATTTATTGTATTTAATGAGAAAGTGAGAAATTATCTTGGTCAGAAACATGAGAAAGATAATTTTTTTAATGCATTTGTCAATAACTTCTATTTTCAACTTCCAGAAAATCTGAGGAAGTAAAAAGAAAGTGAAAGAAAATGGTTCAGTTTTGAAAGGATAATTGAGGGAGAGGTTGGGAAATAAGTGCTAATAGCAGGCCATCCAAAGGTCAGTGAGCTTGATGAATTGAATACTTTTGTATTGGAACAAACCATAGAACTTGTGTGTAACCTAATAGGAGCCTTCCTCCATTTGTCCTTGTAAATGGGAGCTGTGTCTTTGGAGTCCTGCCAGAGTGGAACTGCTCATTCATTATGACCACTTAAAGCAAATGATCATGGCCCTATGGCACATAAAATAATGAGTGTAGCTCCCATTTCTCAGATATGAGGCATATATTATGCTTCGCATATGGTCCAATGTGTGCTGGCTTTTGGAAAAAGTACAAAAATTACTACAATGAGTAAAGCTCATAAGGAAACAATTCAGCGAATGGGAAATTTTGTAATTGGAACCATAATCAGTGACTAATGCAGAGCAATATGTATGCTAATAAAATAGGAGAGGATTAAAAGACAAAACTAAATTTAATCAGAATCCAGCATACATGCTTGTGTGAATAATTTCAGATATATTCTTAATCCTATTAGTTTCATTTTTTCCCTCCGCTGAAAACCAAGTGTTTAAGTAGTATCTTCCATTTAAATTAAAACAGGCTTACCTAAGTAGTAAGAACTCCACCTCATGTTATTCCTGGTAGACATTATGGAAGTGTTCTGCATGAAAGGCCTGGCAACAAATGGCATAATAAACCAGCTGTTTTAATGAGAGGGCATAAAAAGAACACAGGTAACAGGTAAATCTCATGCCCCTTCATTTACCAGGGTTCCTCTGTACCTGCAGCACTGGATGGACCAGAATTTTCCCTTTGTGCTTTCCAGGTGCTGTCCAAGGAGAGGTTCCCTCTCCCTCCCATGCCGTGGTGCCCTTCATCCTGTGCCCAGGCAGAGCAGGGTGTCTGCTCCTGACATCTGGGGGCTTCTCTGGGATAGCACCCACCAGGGCAAGCACAGGCTGGCACGGGGCTCTCTCCTGCCCAAAACCACTGCCTCCTTCAGGACTTTCGTGAGGCTCCCAACACAGACACTGTAAAATGATAATACCTCAAAATACTTTGCTGTGGTGTAATTCACTCTTCTTTTTTTATTGTGCATATTTTATCATTCCATCGCGCTTTATGTGGAAATAACTGAAACGGCTGTAAAATTGCATTGCCATTTTCTTTTCAAGATATTTGAAGGTAACTTCTGTAATTGTCAGGGAATTAGTAATTATTTGGATTTGAATGAATACTTATGAATACTTGTGTGTTGGAAAATATTTAGAACCTAGTAATTTTTGTATTAACCATCCTTTTGTATGTTCTTATAAGTTGTGAAGCTGGTGATATATTAGATGGAGTTTATAGATATTTTTATTTCATGTATTCATGTTTGGGTTTTTCTCTGTGATACAAATAGAAATAAAAATGCCAGAAAGGTATATGGGATGCTGGAAATCCCTGGGTTCTGGTACCTATTGATCCACAGGAGATGGTTGCAGCTGAATGGAGAAGGGAAGCTGTATGGAAACAGCTGTCTTTTTTCATTAAGATTTTCAAGATTAAAAAAAAAAATAAAAAGGAGTTTTAGTCTCAGGGTCAAAACACCGCAGGTGAGAGCTGTAACTGGGCAAGAGTTCATAGAGGATTTTGTTTATTTTCTCCCCATGGAAAGTTGTACAGCTTATTGTTAGTGGGAGTTGGATATTGCTCTTCCATGTCATTCACAGGTCAGTGCCATTAGCACAGAACAGCAGGGGAAATTTCTTGCCTTCATCCTCAGACTCTAAATACCAATTTATTTTTTATAATTTTTCCTTCAGTTATAAACCCCCAGCATATTGTAAATACTGTCTATATTTAATATTCTACTTTGTATTTGAAACAATTCAAGAGAAAAAATATTGCTTTTACAATAACCTTTACCATGTTATTATCATTTACTACATGATATACTGTCTCATTTATTTGCAATCTTACATACAAGAAAAGGGAATTATTTCAAACTTTTGATTTGAAAATTGTCCCTTTCCCTTAGCTCTCATTCAGAATTTCAAACCTAAAGGCCGTTTCAGACCTGAACATATTTTTTATTGTTTCAGTAGCAAGCTGTTCTTTGAGGAATTTTGTTAGAGTTTTGTGATGTTTAGAAAAAAACAGTGTCAGGCAGACCAGTGTTACTACTTGAGAGATTTTCTCCTTGCATGTACTTGAAAAGAGAGTTACTTCAAGATCACTCTTTTCTAAATCCTGTGGAAAGGCCTGTGGGCCCAGAGTGTCTTTGTGAACAAGACCACAAATTGTGTTCTGCAGTTACACTTGGAGCATAGGGGGGTTTGTTTTCTTGGAGATCGTTAGAATTATTATATTTAAAAAGTATTGAATTTCTGTATAGTTGACCCTGCAGAGGTTTTCTCATGCTAATATGGGATGAGGAGTGTGCAAGGGCAGAGTCCAGAACATATTTTTGCTACTTTTTCATTTTTTTGCTAGTGGTGATTATTTTCTTTATGGTATTGTAACAAAGGGTCAAGGAGATTCTCTGCTTATTTTTTAATAAAAATGAGTATGATAGGAATCAACTGTTAGAAACTATTGAGGAAACCAGCAGAAATACAAACATTAAAATATTTTAAGGTCTGAAACTTGTTAAATGATATGACATCCAAGTTAGAATGTATTTTTAATACTACTCACAAATAAAATAACAAAAATAAAATGGCAGAATTCCAAATTAAGTTTGTTAGAATAAAGTAATGAAAAAGTTGTCCAAGATATTAAATGATCCAGATTACCTCTGGGAAAATATTTATATGAAATTTAATAGGCAGTGATTAGCTTTCTCTTTGTTTTGAGAATATTTTTGTATATTTAAGAGAAAACTGTAGTCTTGCTGGAGACTTCCATGAAATTGCCAAGGAAACCTAAAGCAGATGAATCATTTTGTATTAAGATATTTGTCATTTTTAGAGTAATGTTATGTAACTGAATTTGAACTGAATTTCTGTAGGATTTTCATGTTTGTAAATAGCTGTATATCTTATCAATAAGAAAGCTGTTTCTCCAGCCCTTATCATGTACATGTCTTGTCAGCAGCATCAGTACATCATATTCAGTTCGAATTTCACCTGGTGCCCTGGGTGGTCAGTGAAGAGGAGCAATTACCTCTGAAGTTCATGGAAGTTGAGTAGCTGAGATGCTGCTGTGCTGCAGCCATGGCTGCAATTCCTGGCTCCAGAGCCAGTTGCCATGGCCTGTGCA
This sequence comes from Chaetops frenatus, assembly GCA_013400775.1. Classification (NCBI taxonomy): domain Eukaryota; kingdom Metazoa; phylum Chordata; class Aves; order Passeriformes; family Picathartidae; genus Chaetops; species Chaetops frenatus. Next base: position 24,794 of record VZTR01032181.1, read on the forward strand.
GCTGCACAGCTTAGGAGAAGCCTCTCCAGAACAGACAGCACAGCTCTGGATCCCCCCTGTGGTGCTGTGGAAATGTGATAATTATTTTATGCATAGGCGTGCTTTGGGGGTGTTTGGTTTCCCCCCCTGCTGTTGTTGTTGTGTTCTTTCTGTGCTCATTTGAAGAAGCGGTAGTGTTTCAGGACTGTGGGTGTTAGAGGGGGACATCCTTGGGAGCACTTCCTGCAGTCTGAAAAGCCTGCAGTTATCCCTGTCATGGGCACTCAGCGGGTGGCCTGGGGAGGGAATCAGCTGTGACTGAGGGGACAGGGATAAGGGTGGGTGCTTGGGGTGGCTGCCTGGCTCTCCTTTGCTCATGAGTGCAGGGAGACCAGAACTCCTGCCCTCAGTCCTGCAATGGGCACTGACTTCAGGCCGGTGACTGAAGTTCTTTATTTGGGTCTGGTCACTCTGGGTTTCTTATATGACAGAGAGGTGCCTCCAGAAAGTAGCAGATCCTCATTAAGAACTATATTAAATACTTCCTATTTCCATGTATTTGTGTTGCTAGTACTGAAGCTCATGCTATTTGAATAAATATTCTAGCTGCGTTTGTATTAAAGCTACACTGTGTTTAATGGGAATGTTTGGTTTTGTCTTTTTTTTTTCCCCTGCAGCTGTGACTCTGAAAATAGGTATCTTGGAAATCCACTTAGGGGAACATGCTACTGTGAGTACTTGTATTTTTAATGCTACATACTGAAATGTTGATTACATATTATATGATAATTTCATTTCCTTGGAAAAACAAAATAAGTTTCTGGGGATTTTCCAAAATTGAGCACATTGATATTTTGACTGAAAAATAAAATTCCCCACTGGGCTTCTTTTACCTTGTCCACAAGAACACAAATTAAAGTCTACTAAAAGTTCATTCCTTAGAGGGACTGACCAAGCCACGGGGTTATTCTCTGTATCTCATCATATGTGAATGAAAGGAAGAGTAATTGTGTCAATGCTTTAAAGACAGAAGTTGTGGTGGAGAAATGCAAATAGTATAAACAGCACTATTCCCTGGGACATTCTGAGTGGTTTAGCCAGTCTGCCTCCCAGGGACATGAGACACAGCTGCTCTCCACAGGATCATAAAAGGAGGCTGTGTGTTGTCTCCATGTTCTTAATGTTGTAGAAAAGGTGCCTCTGGCAAATTTACTCTGAAGCATTGCAGTTTTGATAGTCATAGTGAAGGACCTGAGGGGATGAGAATGCTTATTACCCATGTGCAGAAATCCCTTAGTGAGCTGTGCCAACTTTACTATGCCAATATCAAGTTCAATAGTAATTTTAATCATCATAAAAACAGATGGCATGTTGGAGAACACTATTTTAACTTTTGTGACTTTTGCATGTACCTGCTCTGTGTCAGACAATTGGACCCATTTGCCTGTTGTTTCTAACATCATCCCTACTTCAAACTTGAATTTATACATAAAGACAGATGTCTGAACATACTTAAAACATCTCTTCTGATTTTTGGCCTTGTTTCTTAGCGTTTCATTTTACAACATACACAAAAGCTTTATTTTAGGGTCTCTTTAAGGCATCATTTACCTAATAAAGGAAGGTTTATTTTCTTTGCTAATCTGTCTTTCTTACCTGAAATAATTTGTATCTGCAAGGTATATTTTACAGAACAAAATAGTAAATTAAATGCTTTATTAGAGATGTTGATATATCTTTAGGCCTAAAAAATTTATTCCTCTTGCCAGCTATTAAAGAACGTTGGTGTAGATTTTTTTGATTTTTTTCTCTCAGACAACGTAAGTTCAAATGTAATACATTAAGCTGGAATATAAATTTTAAATGTTGTAGACCAAGTTGAAAATACTCCCTAAAACTGTGTGCTAAAGATATCTTGATCAATAAATTCAGTTCCATTTGTTGTTCTTTTTTTTCTTTTTGCATAAGAAAGAAGTCTTACTTTAAAACAGAAATACCAGCATTTAGAAGAATAAATTTTTGTATCTATATAATAATTAAACAAACACTTTTTTAGATTTAGAAGGAGTACATGAGAAGTTCATACTTTGAAGACAGTGCTATATAGACTATTTTGGATATGTGTGTCAATGTTTGTTTTGTCCATGAAAAATAAATGTTATTAAATTTAAGAGATTGAAAAGAAATGACAGTAATGAGATTTGTAGACCTCAGGCACCTCCATGAAAAAACTTATTTTTTTGCTATCATGTTTCAGGCTGGGTCTATAAATCATGTTGGAGACAAATTGTACTATATTCAAGATGCCCTTTCACCTTTAACTCACTACTGTTATTTGTCTTCTGTCAGATTTCGAAATATTTTAAAGATCTTGTTGTTTTGAAATGATAAATTTTCTTTTAATACTTCCAGTCATGTAAAGTATCACATATAAGCAATTCTCAGAGTTATTTTTTTGTAGTAATAGGGAGCCTGCACTGTTAAATAATAATGGAATTCTATATTTCTCGGATTTGGTGGATGATGCATCATAATGGGAAAGAATCTGTTAATTCATGGATAACTGACTAACCTCAGATTTCAATGACAATTTCTTATTAGCACAGTCAATTTCCTGCTAAATCATGTATTAAAAATCTATATACATCATGAAGAGATGCCCCAATTTGTTATTTATATTCTAAAATATGGTTGTACCATGTTTAAGTTTTGTACAAGAGAGGCATTTGGATGGTATTTTTCTGTGCTTTATTTCATTCCTTATTAAGAAACTTTCTCTTTAGACACTTAAAATGTCAATTTACTTTTCGTTGAAGTGTATTTTTTACAACACATGAATATTATTGCTCAAGAGGGGGAAAAATAAATTTTATGTATTTATGGGCAGCTTAAGATTGTGAGAAATAAAAATTCTAGGCACATCTGTTTCTAAAACTTACAATCAAAATCAGTGAATGCAGATAATAATTTGCTGTATGGTTAGGCTCTTCTTCAGGGAAAATTTTAGTCACATGCTTGAGTTCAGCCATCTTGAAAATGACCAGTTTTAAGCATGTAAATTCTGCCCTTTCTTTTCACTTGTGTAAATCAGTAAATTCGAAATTGGAATGCTCTTCTAAGCAAAACCTTGGAATTCAATCCTGAGTGTCTGGATCACTTTTGTGTGATACTGGATGACCTCAATTTCTCTTTAGCAGCAGGACGTGGATTGAGGAACTCTTAGGGCATTACAGGAACTTGATGCAGTTTGTGATATTGTGAATATTCCCTGCCCTACAAAAGTTCAGCTGGTTGCATCTCCTCCAGCTCTCTGCCCTGCTTACCCAGTTCTTGCTTAGTCCTGTGCTCCCTCTTGCCTGTCATTGCCATCCTCAAGCCTAGGAAGGGGGAACAGCCTGGTGTTGGTGCAGGTACTGCTGTTGACATCAACAGACTCTTTAAGAGAGTAAGTGAAAACAGAGTTGGGACAGCATGGGTTGTTTTAGTCTCTTCATTATTTAGATTCCTTTCACAGTGATGTAGGAGAGTAAACAATATTAATGCTGTACATGGATGGTGTTGGGATTGAAGAAGTGATCTGAGAACAGATAAAAACACAGGAAGATTATGGATGGGTCTGGCATGATTGAAAAGAATGAGATTTATATAGGATATAACATACTGAAACATTGCAAGGACTTAATCTAAATACAGATACTGTGTCAAAAGCATAAACAGAGAGCAGCAAAGCCATTAAATCCTAGAGATCAGAGGAACAGTTTGTTAAACATCAGATTTCATTCTCATATGGCATTTCCAAACATGGCAGCACTGGACAGGGGTAGATTTTCTGCTTTAAATTATGAAAACATAATAGAAATAGGGTAAGAAATGTGCAATGGGGCATGCAGCAGTGTATTACCCTGATTGTGTGAAAATCATCATATGTGCCTTTTAAAAATTATTTTAACATCATTCTTTGTGTCTGAATTGGGTTATTGAAAAAGCACTTCTTTGAGAGCAAGAGAATGAGAACAAGCCTGATAGATACAGAAATCAGAAAAATACTGAGTGTATAAGAATGTGTGAGCAGCTGCATTATAATCTATCTGTACTAGCACCCTCTTGTCAGTCGTGGCTGAACATGAATGCCAGGGGAAGAGAGTATATATAACACATGGACATACAGTGGTAATTCTCTCTTTATATCCAACAATTTTCAGCTTAGAACTTCATGAGAGGAAAGGTTTCCTGAGCTAAAAGTGTTCAGTGTGCTGTTGCTTAGGAATATCAGTGGTGATCTTAGGAAAGATTTCTTATACATAATAAAAAAATATTAATGCAAAATAAAGCTTTTTGATTTTAGAAGCTACAGTTTTATTTGTCCATATAAATATCCTCGTTAGCTGAGGCCAAGTCTGCTTCTGGAGTGTCTCTGTTTCTGGTAGGGAGGTCCTGTACCCTTAGGCCTTTCTGTTGGGAGCCAATCTCACCATGAATGATCAGAAACTGATTCAATCCATATAAATGAACCCTGAGTGGAGGCCAGAGATGGTTGTGCAGCTGACTTATGCATGTACACAAGCCATAAATATAACATTTTGTCATGATGCATTTGTATTGGCTGTTGTTTTTGCTCTGTGGTGTCTGGGCCAGCGTGATGTATGGCAGTGACACCTCGGTGGCAAAGTGTGCATCCAAATGGCTGCATTAGTCCTTCACACATCAGCATTAGGAGTACATTGCTGTTGGAGTCAGATCTCCTGGGTGCAAGGGAACACGCAGGAAAACCAGATGGTTTTAGACAGATTGGGAGGAATCACTGGGACAAATGCCACTTCTGTGATCTTCACTTGGGTTGTGTACAGACACAAAGCTTTAAATCATAAACAGAGAAGTGGTTAATCCAGTGTTCCAGAGAAAATGAAAGTTTAAATTTACAATTCATGATGTGTTACAATACAAGGTTTGAATTATAGGCTTGCTAACAATCACTTGTTTTGAGAGGATGTGATACTTGCACAATAAACCTCTCTTAGATAGCCATATTTCTAAGGTCGAAAACTTTCCAAAATGTCTGGTTTATGTACATTATTTTGAGTTCCAACACGACATATCAAACAAGAACTACAACTGATACTAACACTGTTACATACAGAAGCATAAAAGCTTACAACAAATCAGTCCTATGAGTGTAAATCACATTGTTTGCCTGCATATAGTTGGAATTTCCATAGATGAGCACTCAAGATTTACTCATTCATCCACTAAGAAATTCATAGCTAAGACAATGAGGTTGAAAAAATGCACATGGATTTAGATACCTTAGTATTTTATTCCCTTTTAACTTAAAAAAAAAAAATCGTTTAGAAGCATTTTTGATTATTTCTGGGTACCACCATTAACAGTGAAGAGAGGGAACAAATGGCTTCTCCATTTCCTCCTGCAGACTGGTAGCTGTTTTAAACAGGGCAGCACACGTCAGGGTGGGAAACTTTTAGGCATTCCAGAATATTTCCTCAGCAATGCACAGCCAGAGCAATAAAATTACAATAAATGAACAATTTTAATTAATCTAGTGCTCATCTTTGGGCTGGACAGACAGTTTTGTGGGTCTGTGACTACCTGTGAACTCAAAGAATAATCAGACGAAAGCTTGCCTTTTGCTTTATATATANGAATTAAACCAGGGAGGGACTGAATGACTTGCAGCTTTTTGTGGAATTAAAGCCTATTTATTGATCATATGCTTCTGATCCAGATATTTGTTGAGTTTACAGCCTTAAAAAAGAGACGAGGCCTGAATATCTGTATATAACAAAGCTGAAAGAATGTACAAATTTTATTTTATCCATTCTCTAGGTGTTTCCTTCTAGAGCTCTTCCTAATTTTTCTCTTCCCTTAGTGTTTTATGACATATCATTTGTGAATGGCTTCACATAGTGACTGATCAGCCACTTTCAAATGTTCTTCTGGGATGTAGCATGCAAGGAAGGAAGGTGGTGGGCCCATCTGCAGGAGTCTTAGAGGTCAGGAGTGCACATTGCACTGGCACCTCAGTTTTCTATGCAGTCTCCTGGACATATAGAGAGGAAATAGAAAGCCAGAGAACACATTGCAAAGTTTAGTTTATATATAAAAACCCCCAGCATTATTACTAGCAGAAAAACAGTAGTCATAGTTTATTTATTGGTTTGCCTTTTTTTTTTTAAATTCTTAATGGCTAAATTTTATTAGCTGCTCTTTTTCTGATTAAAGTAAAAAGTAAACCATAGGAAAAAAAATTTGATCTACTAAACATTTTGCAACGATTTTTTTGGGATTGACCTGAATAAGTGGTTTATGGCTTTGCTCTACCATTCTAAACTCTGAGCCATAAAATCATTATAGCTTATAAAACTATTGCTTCTTTCCTTGGTATAAATACAGACAGGATAGCAATGAGCAATTCCCTCAGTATGTCAGCAACTCACAAAGATGAAGAATGATACTTTCATGTGCAAAATTGGTGAGAAACTATGAAATGTACATTCAGTAAAAACTCTCAAGATAATATCTGGTGTCTGTGCAGGGAGCTGGGGACAAAGAAGCAAATTTTGCTTCTGGCTGAAGAGCGTCGTAAGGATTCTAGTCCAGTCCTGAAGCTGTATTAGCCCCAGTACTGCTGACACACCAGAATTTCAAAAAGGGAAAAATAAAGAAAAGTGCTAGTCCTTACCTGTTCTCCATACAATTTCTTACAGTAAATTCCTATTTTAATTTAAAAGTTTTAAACCATATTGTTATGCAGTTTATGTGGTGCCTAAAAAACCCCCCAAGCACTTATTTCTTTTATCTGCTTTATTTAAAATTTTTCTTACTTGCTAAAAATTAAGAAGTCTAATTGCTTTTTCATATCTGGTCCTTGGACTAAAGACTTTGTTAGTTCTGACTTTTTTTTTTTTCAGTAGTAGTAAGGAGAAAGATTGTTTCATAGAAGGCAGATTATTAAATGTAGATAATTTATGACAACTTCCAATAACTTTTCAGAAATATCAGCTCAATATTGTCTCAGAGCAAAAGGATCAGATAATGCACCCTTATTTACGTTGTCAAAATGCAGTTTAGGTTTAGTAGACCTATTGATATGGTCAGAGTTCATCCCATCTGTTATCCTTATTAGTGAAATGTATTGTTTTTTCTTTCTTTTCTGGGCTTAATCATAGTCAAAGTCTAATATAAGCCAAATTTTTAGTAACATTTATTATGTTACTAATGTTATAATTTAATAAAAATGGAGAATTAAAAGAAATCTCTCTAAATACTATTCCGAATTTCATTTTGTGGTCAAGGTGCCTTGTGATAATCTGGCAAAATGAAGAGGCAGAAACCTTGATCATCCTCTTCCCATACACAAAAGGCCACACTGAGCCACAGTGGCTTCCATATTTCTCATACCAAACTGATATTATATTGCTTTTTCCTATAGGTTTTTTTTCCCCTTTTCCTCCTTAAAATAATTTTCAGGTTTTTCATTTTACAATCTCTGTAATTCAGATCTCACCACAGAAGAACACAATTTACCAGATGGTTGTGTGCTTGTCAAAAAATACAAATGGTGTTGAAAAGTGTAATGTAACCTGTCAGCAAGGTGATACAGTGTGAATTTGAAGCACTCTGAATGTGTGAAGGCAATCATGCAGGTTTATGCATTCAGGGACTTAGAACATGACCTCTTTTATCAATAAAATTGTAAAAAAATAATTGTCAAGTAGAACGTGTCTAGAGATACCATAAAGCACTAGGTGGCAGACTTGTTATACTTGGAGAAAAATTAAACTCAAGAACATTCCAAGGAGAGTGTTTTAGAAGATAAATAGCAAGTAGCACTACAAGTAAAACTGTTAGCAGGGATTTTCCAGATATTTAAAAATTATGTTGAAACTTAAAGGGCATAAACAATAAATTTTAGCTCTTGAAGATGGGTTTGCTTTAGCCGAGTTGGGAGATGTGTACCAGCAGCTACCAGCTTTGCAACTGATTTAAACAATTCATGTTTCCTTTTGGGACAACATTAATTTAAACTGAATACATATTGTAATTGTCAAACTGTCATGCTTGGCTTAAAATAATGAGTTCTACCAATTACATCTAACACTGATAGACTTTGATACAGATTGAAAAAAAAGATATATTATTTATAAGTATGTAACAGTAATGACTGACATTGTCTTTTGAATATATGGACTTATACAAAAAAATTCTATTTAAAATGCAATATTCTTAGTGTTTAAAGAGTCTAGTGGAACAGATTATAATTTAAATCAGACAATTTTAGGATGGTTTGAGAAAAGATTAGCCTCAGCAAACCTACCAACTCAGGACTTACAAAGAGCAACAGACAAACAGAGTCTTTGCCCTGAGCTAAAATAACTGCACAAACCAACTGTCGCCTTCCAGAGAATTAAAACAGTAACCACACCAAGAATCTGAAGCTGCTAATAAAGTATTATGATCTCACCCCAGGCTCTGTGTGCTCATTTGCCAAATGCTAGGTTGGCTTGCAGCTTTGTTGGGCAGGCTAAAGAAACGGATTTGCTGCCAATCATTTTTAGCTTTTACTTTGAGTTGGAGAATTTTTCCATGTATGTATTTATTTCTCATTTTTGTAATTAATTTATTTTTTTTAAGATTGTGGATTTTCTTTGCTTAAAAAGCCATGTTTTGTTTTTGAAAGGAAGATTATTTGCTTTCTCTTGTAGTTTCTGCTTATATATCAGTGAAATTACTGACTGGCATCCTTTTACAGGTACTATTTAATACCTTTTGTCAAAAGAGACAAAATCAATTTAGTGATTATTCATTTAGGCATGCTACCCTATCTCAAAGAAATAGGACAAACTAACCTTCTAACTGCTAAAAAGAAGAAAAAACATACCTTAAATTGCATGCAGGTATAGATCTGAATTAGATAATTTTTCCACAGGTACCGTAACCATTTTTTGTATGATGTTTATAATATTTTTGTTGCAATGTAATCTATAGTATTACAGTAAAATAACTGTTAGTATAAAAGACGAATATTTATAGAACTTTATGAGTGGGTGAGACCTCATTCAGAAGACATCCTTTGCTTTGTTAGGGGACTTTAGCCCATGTATGAAACAGTGTTCTAAATGAGAAGGAAAGCAGTGCAAGTATCTACAAAACACAACATCTGATTTTGTTGATATATTGAGCTTGGCTTCATTGGGGTGGATGCTTTCTGAATCCTTGTTCTGTGTATTCAGTGTGCTGTGTGTGTGTGTGATTCCTGAACATTTCCCAGGGGACAGGAGCTGTCACTCCTCAGACACCTGGGAGGTCTTGGAGCTCCCTGAGACTGGAGCTGTAAGAAACAAATGCCAAAGAAAAGGATCCCTGAGTCCCTTGGCTTTACCTTCTGACACTCAAGGGAAAATGCTTGTGGTGCTTTTGCAGTTGCATTGCTTCCCATGCTGACTTCCCAGGGAAAAGAGAATTCTTGATCAGTGGCACTTCAAGGGAAGACCTGTAGTGGAATCTTGAACTAGTTGAAAAAGGAAAAAACACACCCTGACTTCAATAAGTGGTTTGTGGTCTGTGGGAGATTTTGTGTTGGTTCCTTTGGGAGTTCTTGGTCAAGCCAGTGCATTATTCCATGTCAGCTGGGGGGCTTTTCTTCACTGGCAAACATGAAGCACTGGAGGATAGCTGAGCCTCTTCCATTAGTGCAGATGTCCCGTGGTGGGAATTGCAGTGTTCAGCTGTGGGTCCCGAAGCACCTAATCCTAGCACATGTGTTCTGCAAGTCCAGTGAGTAGTCAGGGATGTTTGCAGCTTTAGAATTAGTTTGTGAAGCCTTTACAGAGTATTTGAGGGACTCTTGTAGGATCACTTACGTAAACTGGGGGTCATTTCTATCTCAAGAGGATTATAAAACCTTGGATTGTATAAAGGAAAACTTAAACTAGGTTAAATTTTGACATTGTCAAATTCAACTTTTTGACTCAATAACTCAGCTCCATTTCAGCATATTGCAAAGTAGCCTATGAGCCCTTAATATTAATTTATTGTCACTTTTTCTTAGCTTGAATTGTGTATATTATTTTAAAATATGGTCCAGAAATAGAACTCATTGACAGCAACATGTAGTTGGTAGTCACTTGATATAAAGGGTAATTCTGACATGAAATGGAAGAGCAAACTGTGTGAGGTCAAAAAGCAGCAGTGTACACTACAAAATAGATACAATAGCAAACTAGACATTAAGGGAAAGTTGAAAAATGTATCTGTCAAAGAGTATGAAGATACACTGGTAAAGAAGTAATATATATGTATTTGATTTGTCTTTTTATGTTAGGGGGAAATAAATGTACTTTACTCTGTTAGCCCCTTAAGGAAATGCCACGGCCATCAGAATAATTTTGTAAAAATGACAAGCTATGCAAAATGTGGGAAGAAAAGTCTTAAAAGGGCAAGAGTATCACTTGTTTTTTCATCAGTGATACGAGAATTTTAGATTTTTACTTCTATGAGTAGAAATACATACTGCTTCTGTGTTTTTGAAAATGTGGCCAGGCAGATTTTAAAGGGTTAGAGCCTTTCCTGTTGCTTGGAATGGCTAATGAAAGAGAACATGGAGAGGTCATTGCTAGAATGAACAACAGAATAAATGGTGGAAAGAGAAAAATGAAAACCTTCT
>VZTR01032184.1:0-74446 GCA_013400775.1 Chaetops frenatus
TGTATAATACTTGCAAAAGACCTTGATAAAGCCACAATAATGGGAAATTTTATGCCTCAATATTAACTATAAATCAATGCACAGAAGATAGAGATATTTTCTAGTATTAAGAAGTGGGCACAGAAGCATGACTTAAGCAGGAACCAAATGAAGAAGATGAAAGTTATAATGGTGCTCCATAATCAACACAGCTGTGCAATAATTTGATTTTCATTATAATGACGCTATTTAGACATACCCTACATATTGAAGATTGAGCACAGTATATAATTATTGATTGGTTATAACCCATTTGTATTTTATGTTTATTTCATCTGACAATAATTATCATCCATTTGCACTAATTAATTCATCATCTTTTATTACTGGAGCTGAAAGCTAACTAGCAGAAAAAGCAGGAAGAGAACTAAGAAAAGCAGAAGGTCCTCTGAAGCAGTAATATTATTTACAATATAATACTAGAGTGATGTGGTTTGCTTTTATATCTTTGTAACAAAAATAGGGGCAAATTATTTTCTAGCTAAAATTTACTTGGAATTACTAGTAAATTGCTCTCTAAAGCACACTGAAGTGAAATTCAGCAAATATACTGATGAGATTAACACTGACCTATCATTAAGTGTTAATGTGAACAGTCTGCAAAATCACTGGTCATTTTGGAACACGTTTTAGAAACTGCAAATTGCCTGTCTTTTGAAGTACAAGTTCTTACACTACAAATCCCATACAACAGTGTATTGAAAACTTTATGAAATGCAGCTGTATAACATTTTGTGAACAGAAGTTTGTTCCCTGTGCAGAAATAAGAAATTAATGGCTTCATCAGCCAATAACACAATTACTGTGCAGCACAGATAGGGAAGGCCTGTGCATGGTGCAGGCAGCCCTAAGCCAGAGCCAGATGAGGCAGAGGCCAGAGAAGCAGACACACAGAACAGCTACTGAGCCTCAGCAAGAGATGCAGTGCACTGAACAGAAATACTCATGGCTGCTGCGTGCAAAGTCTGAGCTTGTGTACATGGCACTGCTGCTTTGTGTAGCAGTACCCACTGGCCTACAGGTGTGCTGGAGACACGTGGGATGCTCCATTGCACCTGGGGAATGCACCTAAAAGGGATCAAGTAGGGCAGTGATAAAAACACTGGAAGGTATATACAAGTATTTGAGCCTTTCCCCTTCCCCAGAAGACAGTGAATGAGACACTGCTCTCTCTGTTGAGCTCTGCAGGTGTAGGTAAGCAAGGGGAGGTGATAACAAGGCAAGGGAAGCCAGGGATGATGCTGAAGGAGAGGTGAGTGTGCTCTGGTGCACCCACAGCTCCTGCATGGGGTACAGATGGAGTTGGCAGTAGCAGAGCCTTGCCATTATTAATCCCAAGGCCCATGCATATTTAGTTGACTTCTTGCTTCTGTGGGTGTGATCAGATTGCTTTCAAAATGTGAAAGACTAAAAATATTCAAGACTTCCTGTACATTACATTCATGTTCCTGACTGATAACTGAAACAAACTGCAAAACTGTGTTTATTTTGCCAAATATATAATTTGTCTGTTTTACTAGTTAATGTAGTATCTTTGGAGAGACTACAGTAAATTGTATCTGTTTTGTTATGTAAGAGAGATTGACACTCAAATGGAAGACTCTGCTATACTGAAGCGAACAGGAATTTCATAGCACTGAGTCTGGTGGCTTATGAGTCATCAGTAAGAACTTAGGGCAGTAAGAAAAGTGGACCAATAAGTTTCATTTTACCAATCTCCCATAGCAAACATTTCCTAGTTTTATATCAGTTTCATTCTCAGCACATCTGTTAGGCAGATTGTGGTGTACTTAAGCATAGGCAAGCAAACAAATTACAGGAATTTTGCGTAAAACCTTAACCCTCCAGAAACAGCAAGCAATTCTTTTCATGCTTAAATTTGATCTTTAGGGAGCAATAGGATAAACTCTCACAGAACAGCCTGATAACAACAAACAGAACCCTTGAATAAATGGAATTTTGAAGATAAGACTCATAGAAAAGCTGGGAATCATAGAACCAAATGCTACTGGATAAATATCAAAACACTTGATATAACCTCAAAGCAATACAAATCACAAAAATGCATACTTTTTTTGCCACGTTTACTTTGGCAGCTTCAGCTGATATAAATGTGTCCCTAAGATTAAGTCCCCAAGTTTAGTTCAAAAATTTTGTATTTAGGATATTCAAAAGCATAGTTATGGTGCCTCATTTATTGTGGCTGATGATATACTTGTATTTTCTTAAGCACACACAAACAAGGCAGTGATAAATAGACCGCTTAGGTAAAACAAGAAATGGGACTTAATAATTTGTTTCAGCCCTTGAGTTGTGAACGATGCTGCCTATCTTTTACATATATTCACCTCCCTTTTTTCTATTTTTCTCCCTATCAAATTATGCCTGACAAAAAACTCCATCTAATACCTGACACTCATTCTTGTTGCACTGATTTCTCACTCTTCTCCCTTGGCAGCTCCCTCTTCACTCTCAGATTCCCACTCATGATTCCTCCTGTAAATCTGCTGCTGTCCTTGAATTGTATCTGGGTACCAGGACATGGATCACATCTGAAAAAAGAGCTGTCCTGCACCAATTTCCCAGGTAAGCAAAGAAGGGATACCAAGTCCAGGATGCATTAAATTCCTTTTATACAGAGTGATTTAGGAGTTTACTGTTATCAAAGACAGTACCTGGCTTATCACCTGGGCCTTATTTGGCACCATCTTTATCTTTATGTGCAGTACAAGGTTTAGATAATGTGTTAATAACCCTGTAACTGAAGAATAGTCCCAAAATGGAAGGCAGTTTCTTCCAATAGAATTAGAAGCTCTGGTTTAGGAAAAAAAAAAATTGCTTTTGAAGTCTGCTTAGGACATTGAAGAAATAAAGGTGTTGTAGTTCCCAGTGACTGTTTCTTTTCAATGGAATATGGCCACATTCATGCTTTCAGTCATTCATTTTTGATTTGCACATGAGGAACTATCCTGGAAACATGAGAAACGTCATTCACTAAAAGAGAAAGTAAAATCTTTGGGTACCTGAGCTCTTTAAGTATGTAGATTTTTGTCTTGGTGATTTTTATATCCCATGGAAAAGGCTTGCTCCTACAGAACATGTAATGCTGAATAACCATGTTATCATCACAGTATTTCCTATATTTGCTGATACTAGATATGCAGTATCATATTAAATGCTTTCTTATAATGTATCTTGGTGCTAGAAAGTACCAAGCCAATTCAGCCAAATGTCTAATAAAAAGAGTTTGTATATTCTTCAGAACTGTCATCAGTCCCCTTGGAGCTGACATTTTCTGCCTATCTTTCTTCCCACCATGGTAGAAAGAGCCAGTGGGTCACATTCCTCACTATGCAAATACAGCCACCCTGTTTTAGAAGGTTAATGACAACTAAAACACATTTTAGTATGACTGATATACACATTTTTCCTTCATGTGATTATAGTCAGGAACTTGATTATTAACAGCAGATAGACTTCTGGAGAGTGCTTACCTGATATTAGCTAGGTAAAGTTAAAATATAAACAACTATTAATGATCATTTTTCATCAGATAGAATTACATTAGTTAAAAGATAATTGAACTTAAGGGTAATTCTTTTCTGCTTCAGAAAGTTTCCCATATGAAATAGAACCATGTTGTGCTAAATGGACATGCAATCGCACTAGAAAACAACCAGAGGTTTACAACACTACAAAGCAGCACAGTGAAGGGAGACCATCACATCATCACACAAAGGTAAATAGAGTAATTGATTCATGCCCAAGCAAATCAGGAGTTTCTGGCAGTCCTTCCCTAAAAGGGAACTCTCACTGAGCTGTAATTACAAGGCATTTCAGACACAAGCGAGAGCTAACATTCATCTCTCTCTAAATTAACACTTGTGGCCCTGTCCTGCTCTGTAACAAAACCAAACTGGACTTGGCTGCCTGAAGTGGCTGTTTTATGTCTTCTGGTGACTCCCCTGCAAGTTTGATTTCCCTCAGTAGACTCCTTGACACAAGAGTTTTGGTGAAACTGCCATATAGACAAATGTAATAAGTGAAATTTTAAAACTGGTGATTTGTTTGTTTTATAGTTTACTTATGGAAAATCAAAGGAGGGGCTTTCAACACATTGTAAATTGGGTCACAATTTCCAGTCATTACCAAACAATCAATAACTGTTAATAACTTGTTTGATGGTGAAGTGTCAAGAGGAAAATGCCAATGAGTTTAATGGTATAATAGACTAGTATTAACTACATGAGCAAATATTTTTGCTGTTGAAAACTATAACTGCCAAATAAATTAAACAATCTGCTTTTGAAAGAAAAAAATATCACAGCTTACCTGAGGCAGGATGACAGTCAAGGAATGTGTCCAGCTTTAACTTAAATAAAAACAACCATTCTACAATAC
Source organism: Chaetops frenatus (assembly GCA_013400775.1). Classification (NCBI taxonomy): domain Eukaryota; kingdom Metazoa; phylum Chordata; class Aves; order Passeriformes; family Picathartidae; genus Chaetops; species Chaetops frenatus. Next base: position 4,441 of record VZTR01032184.1, read on the forward strand.
AGGTAAAAATTGCTGCTCTGCAGCAGAAAATTTCTCTACATAGCTTTTTAAAAATTAAAACTAAAACAACAACAAAAACTCGCTAGCAAAATAAACACAAATTTGAATTATCTTTTCATCTTCTTTCCCTTGTTTGATAGTATACAATACATCATTTTTCCTAAATGGTACAACTAACCTATTCCACAGAAAATCTGCCAGTAGTTAGTTGCTCTTTCACAAGAAACGTGCATGAGAAGTTTTTATGGAATACATTTACCACCAGTATAACTTGGAACAAAATTTCAATATTTTAGAACCCTATAAACCCCAGACTTTGTCACTAACTTCTTTGAGTTTCCACACAAAATGAAACGTGCACATTAAGGTGCACTGCAAGAGAACAAAGGCACTCCAGTCTTACATATTTTCTTCTGCCATGTGCCAAAACTTGCAAATTCAGTAATAAAAAAAGCATAAAGCTAAGGTCATTCAATTTACTGAAACAAATTACTAGATCATAGAAAAAATTGACAATGGTTTTTCAAACTTGTTGCTGTTTTCTGCCACGACACACTCACAGAGTAATGGTACCTTGAGGCTGCAGTTAGTGCTGTTAGCTGAGACCCACAAACTCCTGGGCTGCCTCCTTCTCAGCACGAGGCTCCTTCTGGAGTCTCTCCTCCAGCTGTAACCCATTGGCTTTTATGCTGACGCTCCTCCTCCTGCCGGCTGCGTGTTGATGATGCTCAGCTGGAAACAATTCTGAGTGAACAACAGTCTCTCTAGAGCACAGGTGTTGGTTTCCATACAAACCTTGCTAGGTTTCAGACTCAGTGTGTGATACCAGTTCTAGCCTCCTTCCACATGTACAGCTGATGCATAAGCATAAGGCCAGCTGTAATGTTGCCTTTCATCTGCTTTCCTCTCAGCAGTCAACTTCTTTTGTTCCTCTTTTCCCTGGGTAACTACCTGCAAGCATCCTTTGTGTGTGTGTGTTCTCAGAACTTGCCTGTGCATGGAGGCAATTCAGAGGGATATTGGGGAAAACCACGTGTTCACCATCTCCTCAGCCAGGGTCATGCAGTAATTACTCTCGCTGGGGATTAAACACAGAAGTGTTTCAGAGCAAACTGGTCCCACCTTTGTCCTGAGACACAGGGAAGTGCTGTCCACCAACATCTCAGGCTGCCCTTCTGCTTTCACTGAGATAACCATGGGTTTATTTCAATGCAGCAGTAACCAGTCAGGCCTCCTCTTATTAGCAGTTAAGAAACAATCATGTACCCAGCACAAAACTCTTTAAAAAGCTGTAATGAGAATATTGGGTCTTTACTAGAGTTGCAAAGTCAAGCCTATGCTAAATACATCTATCAAATAAATTGTTACTGGAAAAATACTATACTCCAAGAGGAATGAAAGACCAGTTATCCTGCTTGTAAATCTGAAATTTTAAAATGTAATTAAATGAAACCTCAAAACATTTTACAAAATGAGGATTTATGGAACTCGGTTTGACTTATATCTGACTTTGATCAGTCAGCAGACTTATGGTGACTGCCTCCATTGTCATGCCACATTCCCATCTGACAGTCTGCTGGACTAAACATAGTCTAAAATATCTAATCTCTAAAGCTAGCTTGCTATTACAGAATTAAATAGCATATTCATGTTTAATTGCACATAAATTTGATTATTCTATACTCCATGAGTGACTGTGAATAATCTTTTCTTTGGCCTCGGGGGGGNCCACAGGGCCTGCAGGATGTACACAGAGGGTTGCAGAATCTGGTTTCATAAACAAAAACTATTACCACTAGCTTTGCAACTGCCCTTTCTTGTCCAGTTCTGTGGGGGAAGTTCCATAGATATATTTTAGGGGAAAATATAGCTTCACAATAAGGTCTGTGTATATGGTACATAATCAATAATTAATATGAGAACCTGGGTTAACTCGGTTAAAATTACTTGAATTAATTTTTTAAAAAATTAATAAAATGTATTTGTCCAGTTTTCCAGCTTAAGTAAAATGCTCTGGAAAATATTAAAGAAATGCCCAGATTAGCATACTCTGGGAATTAGAAACAGGAGGGTTTAGGTTCTTTAGAGATATCTTGGTTTAGCCATTTTAAATATATGGTCACAAAAAATGGAATTTTTTTAGTCTCATACAGAGGTTCTTTTGTTCTTTGACAAGATCGTTTTATGAAAATACAAATAGTATTGCAATATTATCTGATCATGTCTTTCAACTTAATACTTTAGTGAATTTACTTTCTCTAGACATAAATAAAAAAATGAGTCTTAAATATTTCTGTTGTGGCAGAATGAAAGGAGGTTGTTATCCTTTTAGAAATTTATAAGTCCAACAGCAATTAAATATTCCTTTAAGTAAAGACTTAATCAAATCGAGGTTAAAAACAACTTTCTTATTTAATATTACTTTTGCAGCCAGCAGTAGGTTTTACTCTGAGATTTAGCTGGTCATTTACACTAGATGAGTAAAAGATCACTTTTTGCAATTCTTACTAACTGAAAAATGTCCTTAATTCACATAATGCGTTACATATTATGTGAAAGTGCAGTTATTGACTGTGCCATTGCAAGTTTGTTGTTCTGTTATGTTGTAATTGCTCCTGGATCATTGCTTTTTAAAAATTATTAAAATTTGTAATTAGCTGTAGGCAATTCAAAGAACACACTCAGTTCTCCAGGATTTTGGGAATATGTTTACCAACAAAGTGGATTTGAAAGTATAGAATTATGCAATCTGATCATCTGGGAGCAAAAATATTTACGTGCAATAAGACAGCAGAGAAAGTGGATGGATTTTTCTCATAGATAGCTCTTAGGTTAGATAAAATCAAGAGTGTAACAAGACTCTTGAGGATGAGATTATTCAAAAGATGTTACCACAGAAAAAGAAAAATGCTAAATATGAATAAAATTCCATTTTACCGTCAGTCTCCAGCTGCCTTTGCCACAGCCTTGTTTGGACCCAGTTCTGTGAGAGCTGACACTAGAGAAGGGAAGGCTCTCTTTCAGCACTAACAGAACCTCAGGCAGTTTGTCAGAAAAGACAAAAAGGCAGCACAATTCCCAAGAATGTTGGAGAAGCTTAGTGGTCCCACACCTGTCTTCACATACAGATTGCATTTGCTAGTCTCCTCTCAGTTGCAGGATTACTCCAAATTACCTAGTAAGAAATTTCCAGCAAAAATTTATCTAGCCAGAAACAGTACATAATACATAATGAAAAATAAGCATCATCAGAAAGGATTTTGTCTCCCTTACAAATATGCCAGTTACTGAAGCAATTATGTTGTTTTCAGCCTAATTTCTGGTCACACAACCAGGATGTAATACTAAAATTGTCTAAATAAGGAAAAACCTTGGCAAATTCAACTGAAGTCCACTTGCAAGTAGTTAAACAAGGGCAGGCAGGCAAATGTTTTTTCCAGCAAAAATTCAGGTGTAGTCAAATGTCCTTTAGAGCTCAGAGAGCTAACTTATGTGAAAAGTACATACTATCAGGATATTACCTTACTCTCAGTAATTTAGGTTCCCATCTCTTTTCCACCTACAGCTCACACCTAGAACAACATTTTATTCCACAGACAAGCAGTGCACACTTCCTTCCCTCTTCACCTAGTTCCTCAAGTGTCCAAGACTCAAGTATCTAGGAAGGTGAAGACTTTCCATCAGCTATCATTTAGATAACCTCCACAATCCCACTTTAGGATGCAGTACATATTTAATGAGAGAAGCAAGTTAATGGAAGTTGGCTTTTGCTATGTATTATATGAATTGACGTTACATCATTAATTATACTTATTAAATATTATAATATTAATATTAAGGTAATGAGATGTGTTGTAGAGCGGTTGGTGTTGGTACAATGGCCTAGTTGTGAGGCTGGTTTTTGTGAGGATGGTTTTGTGTGTTGTAGTGTGGGTTTCTGAGTTGACATTGGACAGAATGTTGCTGGCCAGACCTTTGAGATACGACCTTGAAAGGAGCAGACCTTCACCCAGTTATAACCCTGGGGACCACAGTGACAAGACTGCATTACCAAGAGGAATGAGATGGGGGGAGACTGTGCAAAATCAAAATGAACATGCATCCAGCTGATGCAATACCAGGGGTATAAAAGGCGGAGCTGCCATTTTGTGTTCAAGCCTCTGGTGTTTGACCATGCTCCAACCGCTGTCCCTTTTGCTTTGTGATTTTTTTTATTGTTCTCAATAAAATTTTTGTAATTCATTCCCACTTGAGGTCTGAGTAGTTTATAACAATTTCAAACAATGGAATTACTGAAATTACTTCATACTCTGAAGTCTGAGTAAGTTATTCAGAATCTGGACTAAATTTTTGGAGATTCACTTTAAAAAGAGTTCCCTTCGAAATTTACACATTTGTGATGCTTATTGTTGCCTTAAATATTTTTCTTTAATTATGGCTTTTGTGGGTGTTTTTACAATAATGCAGTAATTTTATATCTTTTTCGACCTCTCTAGAGCCAGGCTAAATGGAATTCTAAAACAGTAACACAGCTCCCTTTTGCACATTCCTAGCACCAAGAATTAAATTAGCTGTAACAGTGCTGACATTGGTTAGGTCTATTGCAGGAGGAACAGTTTAAATAACATTGCACAAAAGAGATTTTCATTCAGAGCCTTTAACTGCTCCACTTATAGAGAGAGGGGCTAGCCCCAATAACTTCAATGAGTATGTACAGAGCTGTAATGAGTGCAAGTGTAGCATAACATCCCAGAACACTGCAGGACATCCTTGAAGTTTGTCCTTGCATTGTAGAAGCACATTCCTGACAGATTGCTTCTTGGAGACTGACAAGGGGGTCAACCAAGCCCACTTACTATTCCAAACCAAGTCCTTACAAATACACTGACAGGTTCAGCCTGGTTGATTCCCACGTTTGAGTCAAATTAAATTGTTGCAAACATAAAAAGCCATTATCAGGAGTGTGTCTCCTTTCTGTTCAGTCTAGCCCCATGTTACAGCAGACAGCCAGGCAGTGAGTATTTAATCAAGGAATGCTTATCAAACTGCAGGTTTGTGCTGTTTCCAGGGAAAATATAAAAATAGAAACAAACTCTAGCTGTCAATCAAGGCAATTATTTTAATGCTGCCACTCTTAGTTTAAAAAAGTTAGGAGCAGCTGAGATTAAATACATACAGTCTGTGCACATTCACTGTACTTCTGCACCTTATGGACCCTTGGCATTACACCAAGCTCATTCTAAATTTCTATACTGTGCAATTTAGCTACATTTTTCATTGGCAAATACCTACAGTGACTTCAGTCATCTTGTCCATGTAATACTTCACCCTTCTGCTTATTCTTGTTAACAGAGTAAGGTTGGGGTGGTTTGTTTTTCCTTTTTTATGAGCATTTCTTAGCAATAAATGAAGTCAGAATAGGAATGTCACAGGTCTTATGTAGCAGATCAAGAAATAGGAGCTCTACACTTTTCTTTTTGACTTTTCATTAGTAGAATCAACAAGCACGAGTTAACAGATTGGACTGAGATGAAGCAGGAGAAACTCTGGCACAGTCAGCCAGGAGACAAGAGGAGACAAGCCAATTGATATGGAATAGTTTCCTTCCTTTTTTCTGCTTCCCCCATAAAAAGGAACAGGAAAACAGTCCTCACTGAGCCATAACTTGCTCTGTGGTTTGCACCTGAGTAAATGTAATTACCTGCTGTCACACCTCCTCACCAGGCAGATTGTAAGGCTGCAGCTTAAACCCCAGGGTGAGATGGTCTGCACTTGAGTGCATACAGACTCATTGTACCTGAATATTCTTTATGGCCAGTGGTGTGGAAGAATAACCACCAAATCACAGAATTTTGAAAAGAAAGGGAAAAGAGATAGAAATTTATTTTTTCTTTTCTTTTTGGAGATAATTAGGCAGGGGGGAATTTACACTGTATGCTTAATACCAAGTGACATTTACCATGTGCCAAAACTAATCTCCAAGGACAATAAGTGAAGGTCAGCTATTTTAATTTAAAAAAACAATTAATAAATGAATTCACTTTTAAAATGAAGTTTTGATTACATTATTATTGAAAATTGTTCTTTGGCTCCAGAATGGCCCTCTGCTCAAACAAGGAGAAAAGCTAAATGCAAAACAGGAAGGAGATGGATTTTAAAGGGAATCTTAACAGCTGGAGAAGGTGTAACGTCATGGAGGTGTAACATGTTCAGTCCTGTTTCACCTCAAGCCTTGAACTCCAGTTTCTTATAGCAAAGGAGTGGAGATGATTAGAGAGAGAAATACTCTGTGCCACAATATCCAGCCAGCTGTGAAAGGGCTCTGGCAGGATCAGTGTTACCAACCTCCCAGAAGGAGCAACCTCCTGTCCCCATCTTGAGGTGGGCAGGAGTTTATTGAAAATTTGAAACATGGTCAGGTTGACCCTCATACAGATCAGCAAAAATTTTAGATCTCAAATATGTGCAAAGAACAAGAAAATAATTTATCTGTCTCTGTAGAAAAATAAATATTTTATAACAAACAATTATAAAAAGCAAATACAAAGATAAAATCCAATTTTAATGCAGCCAAAAGCTGTAACTGGGACCTAAAGTCTGAATTACAGGCTTTTTTTCTGAGATAATATTTTCAGTTATAATCTGGAACAGGGATTAGAGGTAAACCAAATATTCCAATATAATAATCTTTGAATTGATCAAAACTAGCCTAAATAAGCTGTAAAATATTCTAGAGAAAATGATGTTGAATTGGACTGAAAAAACAAAAAGGCATAATATAATTCACATTTGGTAAATTTCTTGTTTACTCTGATTGACATATCTAAAAGTCACTCAAGACGTGACTTCAAAAACATCCATATATTCATCATATATCAGTGCCAAGAAGAAAACAGAAGTACTGTAGGAGCAGTATCATAAACATCTCTATGAATACTTTATTTATCTGCACTTCAATGCATCAAACACAAAAGGTCAAGAACCTAAGAAAAGACAGAGAAGTCACAACATAAGGCAGCATGAAGAGGGTGCAGACCAGTTTCATTCCAGAAAACTAAGAAACAACAGAAGAATACAAGATCTTAATATTTATACATGCTCATAAGTCCATGTACTTGACTCAAATCCACAAGTGCTGAATTACTGCACAGTTCAAAACAAAGGATAAAATTGTTTGAAATTATTTGTTGCTCTATTAAAGATAATAAATTCAACATTTACTCCATCATGAAAAACAAAACACACCAGCTCAAGCCATCAAAGAGCAAGAACTACAAATTCATAAACCCCACCTCCTTTTAAAAATGAGAATTGCTGGTGACCAAAGAACTGAGATCAGAGGCAAGTCCTAAAATAAATACCCTTTCTTCTTCATCAGTGAAAGTATATTAGGTGCAGATTAAAATGATCTGCAGTTCTTCACAAAACCAGAAGTTGACCAGTTACTTTATCTTCTGTTGCTGGAAAATCTATTTCTCTGTTCTTGCCATTCTGTTCCTTGCTTGTAGAGATATCACTACATCCCATATTCTCATAGCCACTAATTTCTAATCAGGTGTTCAGCATGTTCAGGTAGGGGCTGAAAAATGATCTGTCAGTTCATTGTGTTCCAGCCAACTGACTGAAAAAAGAAAGAACCAAACTTCCTTCAGCAGCAGAATCTCTGAATCCTGACTTCCCATGACTTTCCTCTTTGCAGATTCTCTATCTAATCATGTGCTTGAGCTCTTGCTTCTACCTTTCCTTCCTGAGAAAATGAGGGTAAAAGCCCAAAGCTCCCCGATGACAGAAATACAGATTTGCAAAGGACCTGGCAAAGGATCACCCAGTGGGTGGATACCTGCAGCTGGTACCCACCTCTCAGGTGAATATGGGAGACATTGACTTTCCCTGGATCTTGCACTGCAGGAAATTTCCCAGACACAGACAGTATCTCCATATATAGTACAACCATTTTATTTTAGATATAATACTGTAAAGTCTCAGTCAGAGAAAATAACTAAATTCTATTCCAGCCCTCAGCTGTCCCTCAGCACTGATGTGGAGTGTCCCTACCATCACTACAGAGATACAGCCTGGAAGAAATTGAGCAAGGCATGTGTGAGGAGAGGTATTAAGAAGGATCCAGCAATAAGAGAAAAAGGAAAAAACCCCAAACCCTCAATATATCAGGGAATCTCAGTCTCTATAATTGCAATGGAATTAAACAATCCACTCCCTCCTTTAAGAAGGATTTCTCGCCCGTGTTCCTGTTTGTAAATCACAGTCATTCTAAGTCTGCATTTAAAAACCATCAGCTATATGGAAGATAGAATTCGGTTTTTTCTTTAGAATAATAAACCCTTGTTCAATCAGACACCCAAAAAACCTTTTTTGTTTTCATTAAAAAGTCATTGTGTTTACCAAAGACCTTAAAACAAAGAATGTCTAATAGAGTATGAGGATCAATATATTTCTTAAACATATTTTCTCATAAAAGTATTTTCATTTGCTGCCTTTTCTTTCCAGTACACATAAGTTGTTTCCAAGGCACAGCAGCTGAGTAGGGATTTACACTTCTCCCTCTATAATTTGTACCATCCAGGCTTGACTACAGGCTGCTTAGAGTCAACATACACTAAATAGGATTATTTAAAAATATATGTATACAGGATAATTGCTAGTTTACACAAGGCAATCTTTTCATTATTGAAATTGTAAGCAGGGTAAATAGTGCTGTACTTTCCAATGGCAGGACTTCAATCCATTTCCAGTTAACCACTACAAGGAGAATATGCTCTAAAGACTTTTGCCTAGAAATGTGTCACTGCTACATTACATCCATTGGTGTGTCCATCTCAGGGGTTCAATAACTAAGCCACTGGCTGTGGAATTTGATTCTAGGCCAAGTCAGCTTTTATCTAAAACTAATGCAAAGTTTTTTACTGTTATGGTTGTGGGCTAAAAACCTGAATCTGTAGCTCAGATGGCAACCCAATATTAGAGCAGATTAAAGGATAATACTTCTGGTTTCTTTTATTTCGTGATGCTTGAGTGCTTGGATTGGCCATGATGTACCCAGGAAGTTTAAGGTTCAAGAATGATGAAAGATCAGTGCTGAAATAACAGAACCTAAATTCAAAATATGTCTGGATCAACAAGATGAGATATACTGGCAAGGACATGTGCAAAATTACAAGAAAAGACAGAAAAATAAAGTACCAAAAAACATGAGAGGCAATTTTATCATGTAAAAGTAGAGAACACAATAGGAACCATAAAAGTACTATTTTTCTCTACATTTTCCCAGAGTGAACAAATGAACTCTGAACTTAATTATATTCTGCATATCTCGGTAGTGCAAAGAACTTGGTAAATCACAGAAGCCAGAGAACAGCAGCACGATTTATAGATATGCAAGTCAGACTTAATTATAAAGGATAATTAAAAGAAGAAATATACACACAGGTACAGCATGGCAACACACTTACAAGGAGAACTGGGAAGTGAGAGGGGAAGGAGATTGTTTATTCTGGTTTTAAAGGATCTAGAAAGAAGAGTAATGAGAAGTTATGAGGAATAAAGGAGAATACAGTTGTGGTGAAGACCATTAAATATTTGAACATAAATTTTCTTCAGCTTTGAAAAGTTCCCCGCTACACTTAATTGATCATTTTAATCAAAGATACCCTGAATAAATGGTATGAAAATGTGCACTGGAAAACAACCTCTGCTAGAAAGTTGTACAGGACTGCTTCACCTCTACCTCCTGTAAGAACTGGAGTTCCTATGGGTAGAAATTAGCTGGAAAGAAGGGAATGATGATGATGTGTGTGGTGAGAGCAGTAGGAACACAGTAACACACACATTGGGGAGAAGAAAAAAAGCAATCATCCTTCATAGGACAGGGATATCTTTTAGGGGAAACAGATAAGCTAGTCCAAATTCCAATGAATGAAAAGCATCCTAAAGAAGCAAAGACTTCTGGACCAACCTTTGCTAAAGGGGATTTCTTGTATTAATCATATTTTCCTCTTGTGAGCAAGAATAGCAGCAATTAGTTATCCCATATCAACATACTACTAAGATATTAATGATCAGCTTATAAAGAAAAACCCAAACCTCTGTTAATTTCTGAAGAATCCACATCAGCTAAGAATCAGAATCCAGTTTGGTGGTTTGGGGTTTTTTTCCTTGTTTCTTACTGCTATTTTGAGATTAATTTTGCCATAATTTCTAGGAGAAAGGGAAAAAATTATAGATTTTGGAAAGGGAAAAAGGAAAAAAAGCACCTTAGCTAAATCTGCAAGTAGTTAATTAGTGGTTGTACTTTATTTCAGGGTAAATCTGAGGTAACTTAGTATACAAACTGACTTCAAACAGGCATAAAAGTAACCAGCTATGAAAATACTGAGGACAGCTACCCCCCTCATCTCTGAACAACTATTCAAGTTCAAAAGATGCTAACATTTTTACTTTTAATTAGTTGCCATTTTGACGTCAGCCTCTAGATAGCCTGAAAGGGAACAGGGCATTGATGACTGGATATGACAGAATCCAAGATATCACCTTTCCTTCCAGATTTTCTAATCATCTTTGTTACTTTCAGAATAGTGGGTGAGATTCAAGAAAGTAACAAGCTAAAAAAATCCCCAGCCTGCCTCCCTCAGTCCAAAACCTTTTCCCTCTTTCCAGCTGCAGGGAGGTTGTTAACTGAACAGTGATTCTGGCTCTAGGGAATAAGCAGCACACTATGGCTGCTTGGAAGGGAACACAAACTCCCTAAGGCATGCCCGGAGGCTCAGAGAAGAAACACAAGACTGTAAGCTGCCAGTGTTAATATTTGAGATTCTATTGGGGTTTTTTTTTTTCCAGGAAATGAGGTAAGCCAAGGAAAAATAACATCTGTCTGAAATAAGAACACACATACACATTTAAGTGCTTTTTGAGGGTGGAGAATGAAAGAAAGGAGTTCTTTCTTTTGACTTATTTAAGCTCTCTGTGGGTTTGTTTAGTGTTCATGCTTTTAAAAGAGAGACTGAGAAAAATGGCAATCGATAGTGTCAGCTGAAGGTGACAAACAGGGCACAAGGTGGCTGCTGGAGGGACACACTGTGAAGACAGTGTCTGGGCAGTGATCAATTGCATTAGGAGATGAAGAAAGACAGAGGGAGCAAAAAGAGGAATCGATCCAGTCTACTACATCTGCAGATACAGGCACCTGGAGCAGGTAGCATGTGACAGACAAGGCTTTAGCCTGTCAATAATTCATACTGCTTCACTGTATAACTTTTAGCAAGAGTCTTCTTGAAAGCAGCAGTATTGACATATGTTGTATGGCAGAGTTTTACTAAAAGCTGGCATCTCCAGTCAGGAACAATTCAAAGCACACTGCTCAGGATCTGGTCACCTTAGTCCTTTCTGCTGAATGACTTCTAGGCCAAACTAAAAGGACATGTGAAATACTGGTTTTGACAGAAAAAAATAATAGAAAAGCACTTTCAAAACTAGACAGAAAAGGGAAATCAAAGACAATCTTTCACTTTCACATGCCTCACACAATCCAGCCCTACACTGTTGAAAATGCTATCATTGTATTTGGCCAGCACACCTGATGTGATATACTAATTAATTCAGCCAACTAGAAAGGTCTGGAATCTGAGTGGGAATAATGTTCTAAGACATCTGAAAGCAGAGGCTGCAATTGCAAGATGCTTCCAGGGCCAAGGGAAAAGAAGGGTGCTATTCACAGCCTGGGTTGTAAGCAGCAGCTTGGAGAACCATCCTCTATTACTGAAGTGTCAGCAGTGAGCTGCTACTTCGTGGAGAGGGCTCAGAGCAGTCTAAATTTTCCAAATTCTATACTCAACTATACCAAGTGTAAAAGTAAATACAAAAAATAGAATTTTAATACTCATTCTCAGAACACAGAAATAAAATCACTTCTCCGAAAGTCTCCCATACATGAGTAATAATCAACGGAAGAAAAAGTTGATTTTATTTGGAAAGGTGCAATTCAGCTAATTCTTTTAAGAACTGTGTTAACATATTTACTTAAATTCCTGGTTTTGTTTACTAACTTCAGTATAGCCATTCTCAAGAGAAAGGATTGGTACCTCAGACAGAATGTTACAATTTTCAACTAATACTCCATTAATTTATTTCAAATCCTCTAAGTGACATTTCACTGGTACTTTATTTATTGTGATAGTTAACATTATGCAAGGTCAAGCCTTTGATTAATTGCACCTTCACTGATTGAGATAAAAACTTGTGGTGGCCACTATAAAAAAATCCACATAGGTAACTGCAGTGTCTTTAATGTATTACAGAAAAAGTTAAAGTAGCATTTACCAAACTTGGCACTTCTTAAATCACTTACAAAGAATCCAGAATATCCCTTTACATAAATATGTCTTTAAAGACAACAGGCTGGTTCAGGGAGGCACACACATTTTAGCCCTGGTGACACACGTTCCTGACTGTATTTTAGGTAATGTCCATCATTTCTGCAAGAAGCTGTCACTGCTGGGTAAACTGTCTTTCAGGCCATGTGACTGTTCTTTTCCTGGCTGATGAAAGCTCTGGTAAATTTTGTGAACCTGAGCTGAGAAAACTACATGAGGTACATCTAAATTTGGCTCCTCTAGGAAACTATTTCAAATTGTTGTACCGAAAAGTGTCTATATCATTCACCCTCTCTTTTTTCTTCTTCCTAAGTCTGGAATTGCTATAGGGTTGTTAACTTAGAACACAGTTATTAATTTAGAGCATGTTTTGTTTCCTGTATTTGTTTTGTCCATATTATACAGCTTCTCCCAGCTGAGCATGCTGTGCACAAGCCATTAATTTGGTACAGAAGAGTTCATTCTTTGCTGAGGCACAGGTCCCTCCTGTTATAAACCAGGCCACTTGGCTGCTCTAGTGTAGTCTCCAGCAATCTTTCACAGGGAAAGCAGAAATTATTCAGCACTCAGCAGAGGCCTAAATGTTTCAGAAATCTGTTTTCCAAAGAAATTGCTGGTACCCTGACACCTATACTTAGCCTTTGTATGATGCCTACAGATAGCTACATTTCCAACCTCATTACAGTGCTATCAACAGAAGCCAAGCATTTAAAATGTTTTATGCATTAGCTGAATCATATTTTAGTTTAGAAAGAGCAGGTAAGATATGTTGCATCCCATATAGGTCAGACATTAAAGTAAACAAATCAAAAACATTATTCTATGCTGTAAGGTCAAAGCAAATATTGATTGCCACATTCCACTGCTGCCTACCAATAGTTAGTGAAATTAACTTGGGTTGATTTTCTCACTTTCTTTTTAACTGATTATCCAGCATTTCATTAGTTCCAAATGTAAAAACTTGTTTAAACAATGATGTCTGTCAGGACAAGAAATGGGAATAACAAGTCTCTACCCTCAGATGAGCACAGCAGGTTTTCAGCTCCTCAAAACTAAAGGCAGCTGCAATAAATACTTGTGGTTGTTCATGTAGTACGGCACATAAATCTTAAAATGTTCCATGTCATAGCCAATCCAGAATGAATTATGCTGCTTCATTAAATTCAGATGCACAGTTCCTCTGATCATTTTTGGGTATTCATTTGCAGTTTCCCTAAGGTCAACATAATTGGCTAATTATTTCCCTTCTCCAAATCAGACCCAGCTAAATTGCCACTTTCTGACCTGCGTTAGTTTGGCACAGCCTGGTTTTTGGTAGCAGAGGGACCCACAGGGGTAGCTCCTGTGAGAAGCTGCTTGAACCTTCCACCATGTCCAACAGCACCAATCTCTGATGGCTCTGGAGATGGACATGCTGCTGGCCCAATTAGAGAGGTTGGTAACATCTCTGTGATGACATATTTAAGAAAACCAACACAGAGCACACACAGATGTTTTATCCAGGGGTGGCGAAGCGCCACTGCTGGGGGCTATCCCCGGTGTGGGCGCGCCGCAATGCGCCACGGCCGCCGCCATCTCGGTGCGGCCCAGGGCCAGCCTTGCCTGCCTGGCCACGCCAGCCAGCCGTGCCACGGGCAGAAGGGCAGCAGCTTCTCTTTCCCAGTGCCCTGCATGGGGAGAGGCGTTCAACAGCGCCGGCGCTGCGGCAGCCGCCGCTGCCTGCACGATGGCAGCGGGGCCAACTGGCCAGCAGCAAAAACATGGCAAGCAACTCCCTGGCACGGAACCCAGACGAGATGGAGATCTCAGCTCTGCGGGAGATCTTTTAAACAGCGGAACTTGTTGACAGTGGTACCTACAAGCAGCAGTTTTTCTTCTACTTAGAGGAGGAAGTGAGGACATGTGAGGGAAAACAATATGACAACATCAAGGTCAGTGGAAAAAGGAGGTGCTTCAAGCGTCAGAGCCAAGATGCCTGTGGAAGCAGTAGGGAGGCCTATGGTAAAACAAATTGTCCCCTTGTAATGCACAGAGTCCACGGGGAATGCAAAGATCCACTTGCAGCCCGTGGGGAAAAGCGCTTATGGCAGAGCAGGTGGGTGTTAGAGGAAGCTGTAGTCTAATGGGAGACCTAAACAGAGAGAGAGGGCCATTGCTTCCAGAGATAGAGAGGGCCTTGCTTCCAAACTCAAGCAGCCTAGCCTTAAAAGACTGCACCTTGTGGACAAATGACCCACGCCACAACATTTTTGAGAAGACTGTTTGCCTGTGGATGGGACTCCGTGGCATAACAGAGAAAAAGACTCTCCTTGAGTGAACAGAAGGAGATCTCAAGTGACAAACTGACCAAGACACCCATGCATGGTCTCCCTGCACTGTTGGTGAGAAAGAAGGAGGGGCTGGGGGGAAAAAAGGTGTTTTGAAGGCTTATTCTACTTTTCATTACCCTCCTCTGACTCTTGTTAATAATAAATCTGCTTTATACCCTTAAGTTTTTAACCTAATTTGCCCCTGGAATGTTTTCTTCCAATCTGTATCTCAACTCATGAGCCTTCCATTAATCTTTTTTCCCCTCTCCTCTGCCCAATCATAACAAGAAATTGTAAGTGAATGACTTTCGTGAGTGTCTGCCATTTGGCCAGTGTCAAACCATGACATAACCATTGAGAAATTGACTCTCTTTTCCAAAATCATTAGTCTTATGAAGAAAAAGGGAAGTAAAAGAAAAGCAAGGAAAGGAGAGGCAATTAGTACAGAGTCCTTTCACAGGACCAGAATGAGTGGGAACTCCACGACTTAGCCTATTTAAAAAAACCCCAAACTGCATAAACTTCTAAAGTGTTCTTAAATGAAGAAAAATTAATTATTAAATTCTTATAAACTGTAATATTGTCTCCACTAATATGTTTCTTATGTTTCTGATGACCTTTTTATTTTTTGGAAGAATATAGTCTTTTGGACAGATTTTAAAAGAAAATATCTCTTGTACAAATCTTATGTGAACAGCACAAGGTTTCTCCTTAAGTAATTTAATGTCTATGTGTGCAAAAATGGAAAAATTGGAGAGGAATCTTACAAGTTTAAATAATCACCTCTACACATAAAAATTGTCCTGTCATCTACAGAATTGAATTGTTTAAAATGCATTTTTGCAAGTTACACTCTGGTAAGGGAGACAGGCTTTTAAAGGATGAAATTTGTTCTAATGATCCACCTGGAAAGTATTTTTTAATTCAAAAGTAGAACTTTCATAGAGGAGTAATGGAGTATTTCTTTTTGATAAGCCACTTCACAGAACAGGGATCAGAATGCAAATTACAGTTATTTGCTCTAAGTGGTTTCCATTAGAATGGCATTAATATGAAACATTTTCTTTTTCCATTTCATCAAGACACTTCACAGTATTTCTTCTACCTTTAAGACATGGTGTATTAATTTAACAAAATTATATATAATTTTGGGTGCATTATGTATGCTTCATTTACCTTTTGCAGCGTCATTATCTTATTTTTCATGTTTGAACCTGTCAATTGATAACACAGCTACATCTCCTTACAGAAGATCATGTTTCAGATCAGAGAAGCAAAGTCTAATTACAAGAGTAATTTGTGAAAAATTGAGAGTTTTATTAAATAAAAGGATGACACAAGACCTTGTGTTTGATAGTCTTAAATCCTGTAGGTGAAAGCTTTCTTTCTCTCTCCCTGCTCTCAAATATTTTAAGCAGTAACACAATTAACTGATAAATATTTGGAGTTTTTTACTCAAGTGTAAATGAAGGGGGCTGGCACAAAGGTGCTATAGTGTAAGTTACCTGTAGCACCAAGAACACAGAGACTATTCAATATGTAAAAGAAAGTAACTTTTATCTGTGGCTTTTTCACAATAGCTGTCCAAAACCACTTGACTCCTGGTTGTGGACAGTGTGCCATCACTCCACCAAAGGAGCAGGTGCAATTATCAGAGCATGTACTGCATCACCCTTTAGTTGTATGTAAAAATTGCAGTTTTACCAGCTTTGTTTCAGCTGCAGCATATGCAAACATCATTTCAATCCCCACTCCACAAAGTATATTCTTCCCTACTTCTTACTTGAACAAAAATTTTTGTGGTTGTGCAATGAAAACCGATATAGAGCAGATCTGAAATAACATTTTTCTCTGGCTTGTTTAATTTTAACCCCAAATTTTCTCCATATCTGTTTTTAAATTCAGCTGCACAGACTACTATACTAGCACAGCTCAGAAAGTCAAACCATGCATGCAGATATAAATTCAGCTTAAGCTGGTGTGCCTCTAAAAATATATGCTCACTAAATGACATGGCCTGGAGAAACAGTTGCCATTTGGGACCCCCTTATAGGCTTAGTGTTCCAGGCCACCAGAAAGGCCTGAATAACCTGTTTTGCAAAAGCAGACTCACTTGCTTCACACCATGGCCTCAAGAAAGCACAAGTACTCTCCTTACTCCTAATCTCTAAAAACTTCCAAGGATGTGAACCATGAGCACCCTCTTACAAAGAAAATCTCAAGAAACAAAACAATCAGGACAATCACCCACTTGGTGCCACCAAAGAGGAGGCACAAGCTTTTGTCTTCTCCAGTCAGCATGTACATGACTTTCTACACAGGCATCAAAAGCTGGGGGAGAGTCACAAATGCAAAATACAGAATCAATTATCTGTTTTGCCATTTATGGAACACAAAATACAGAATCAATTATCCGTTTTGCCATTTACGGAAATACAAAAAGTGGGGAAGAATTTTGTCCTCCTTTACCCCACCAAGTGCAGTCACTTCCACAGTAATGTGCTGTGGTCTGCACTTGTAAACCCAGCGCTGAACTCCCCTGGATTAAAATAGTAACAAGAACCTTTCCATTTTGTTATCATTTTAATTCCCTTGTCTCAATGCTCTGGCTTTGCAGAGAAGGCCAAGAGCAGCCCAGTGGAAATTTCCAGCACACAAGCTGTGAATTACAGTCTGTCCTAGGACCCAGTGAAGTCCACAAACAAAGTATTTTGTAATGCAGAACTCTTTGAAACACATAATGCTGAAAAAAGGAAGAGTTATCCATGTCATCTGTAGTAATTAGCTGCCAGAAAAAGTTACAACAATTATCAGTGAATACAAAGAAAAGTCAGCAATAGAAATGGTTCCAGTGGAAGAGGTGGACAAGGAAGAGCATCATTATATGGGGATAATGACAAACAAAGAAACTAAGAAAACTTGTGCTTTCTATTAAGAATGTAGAAAAATTACAGTAGTAAGTGAGATGAAGGAAAAGCAGGAAAGAAAAATATAATCAGGTCAATGAGCAAAGAGCATGCTTTTAATAATTAAAGTGGAAATCCCTCCATTAGTGGCCACTATGGACAATTAACTACTGGTTTATTATTTATTTTAATTACCTGACCAGATGGCAGACCACATTTTTAAAAGCCATTATATATAGTAACATTAGGCTTTAAGAAGAGTAGCTCTTTTATAACCTGTGTTAACTAGTTTACAACAGCCATAATGTGTTTTTAACTATGTTGGTTCTGTGGTTGCTGAAAAATGGTTCTCTCTTCATCAGCTGACTATTGATTTCCTATCAATTCAAAGGCTGCACTGTTTCACTATTTCTCTTACATGTTTTCTGTTATGTTTTAAGATAACCTAACACACACAGTATGCAAAAATGGCCTTTGTTTTAACGTGTGTTCTGTTTTGTTTTTTTCTTTTTAATGTAGTGATTAATATGTGAAGGGAAGCAGCCCAAATCATTCAGCCGTTGTTCCGAGAAATTTCTTAGGGTCCAACTGCCTCATGTTTCTCAGGTCTCTCATACCCCTAGGATCTGTATGTCAAAGCATCACCAAATCAGCAAATGAAACACACAGTGCCCAGCAAAAGAACCCTGTCTGAGATTGCAGGTCCTGAGCTGAAACACTTTAGAGCACACCTGTCTGTATCTGTATGTGCTTTAGTCAATGAAGCAGTCATGCTTTTTATAGCAGAATAGGACTCATTAAAACATAAACAAATCAGTAAAATAAAAACATTTTGGTCTCTAGCTCTGACAGCAGAGCAGGGATCAGTACAAACTGCTGTTGAGGGGACAGGGGATACCAGCTGAAAGAACCCATCCCTCCACACCCCCTTTGCATTCACTGCTGTCCTGACCTCAGCATTTCATCAAGGCTCCAATTTCTTGATAAAATATCTGCAGTAATGGCCCAGAGGGACAGAGTCATTCACACCATCACCATCTAAACAGGTAGACTGAAAAGATCTCCAGTTAGATTCAGGAGAGCATTTTTATTTCAACAGCTTATTCCTCCTCAAATAATTTTGTTTCATGTCCTCTGTTGTTCTAAACCTTCAGTGATGTGGTTCTGCTTCTGTGGCCACCCTTGGACAACATTGAAAAGTATGGTATAAATGAAAGGGAAAAGTGATTTTCTCATTCAACATTTAAGAAGAATTAGAGAAAGCTAAGTCAGCAAGCACTCCCAGATAAACAAGTGACATTCTAGATGAGATAATAAATGGTTCTCAAGGTATTTTGGAACAAAAGACAAAAATGTAGATGCAGGAATGTATTTGGAAATTATATGTTGAGAAGAAGGAGTATGACAGAAGAACATAGTTTTGCATTAAGACAGAATGATATGAAACTTCAGAAAGGTAGAACGTTGTGAATTTTGAGAGAAGGAATGAGAGACATTGATGCAATTTTATGTACCAGTCTTATGCTATTTCACAGGTATTCAAAACCTATTTATAGGCCAAAATCATTCAAGTAGCTCAGAAAATGGTATTTTCCTGCACTGAACTAGCCCTGCCACTGGGAGGATAAGAAAGAATAGATCTGAAACACACACAATTGTTTCTTTCATTGGAACAGAACCAAGATAAATTAAAAATATAATAAAAACAAAGTCTATTGATCAGCTTTTCTTATCAAACCTTTTTCAGAGTGATTTATTTATATAAAATAGGGTCATGCTGAGAGGAGATATTGCATGAAAGAGATCAGCAGATTTTTTTTATGATATCTCACATTTGGTCCAATGATTTGCTGATGCAAATCCACTGTCCCAGTTCTTCCAGGTCTGAATTGTTTCCTTTTCCTTTCCAGCATCTCTGGACTCCTCTGGCTTCTCAGTGATCCCTTTCAGCTCTTTTTTTTTTTTTTNCTTTTTTTCTTCCAGCTTAGGAAGACCAGCACACTCTCCAAGGAATCAGCTGAGCACCAGGCTCACATAACAGATGAGGTTCACAGAAGCAGAAGAGAACAGAAGTCAAGCTCTATCCTCAGTCATGGACCATCAACCACCTCTTGAAAGTTCACCTTAACTCTAGTGCCCTGAGGAAATGGCAGTCACAGATTGACATTGAAGTCTCTATTCTAAGTGAGTTAGAACCAGATCCTATTACAGATCTCTTCCACAGGGAATTAGTCTGCCTTTGTGCTATCATTCTTTCCTTCCTGAATTTAAGATTTGTCTCCAGTAAAATCTTTATTGAAATAGTGCATTTATGTAGAAAGATCTTACTATATCAGAAAGTTTCACCTCTCAAACATAGTTCAAAAAGTCATGGCCAGTTGTCTACAAGATTTTTTATTTCATACTATAGAATGATTTATGGGGAACACAGGACAGAAATTAGCTGGAGAATGTTATGCTTTACAACTGAAATAGTATTTCTATAGAAAGACACTAAATTTGACATTACTGTAAAATTATGAAGGCCTACTTGTACCTGGCAATTGCTCTTTACAGAGAGAGTGACTGTCTGACCACAGAGGGGGAAATTTCCCTATCTTCTACACATAAACGTCCCATCACCATTACACTCTTTTGCTAAATTTGAAATAATTATGACACCTAGGAATGCTGTTATAGTGCACCATCCTTTTTCTCTTTGTCAGTACTTCTCATTTGGCTTCCTCTGGTAGCAACAATTGTATCATATACTCCTCTAACTCTGCACTCATCCAAGCAAATTCTCTCTTGCAATTATAGATAAGCAAAGAGGCTCCAATTATCCCTACTGTAACAGCCAGGGGAAGATGCCCTTGTAAGCTGGGAGACAGCCTAAATTCAGGACAGTGGTATTGTCTGGACTGATCTGCTTGCAAAAGAGCAACATGTGGATTTTAATAGTGCCAAAAAGGACAACAACAAAGTGTTTGGTTGAAGGTTTCTATAAAGTGACTACAGTCCCACCTAGGCATTAAAAATACATCTATTTCTAAGTCTTGTGACAGTATTCACCATGCTAAAAAGGGAACTAGGGCTTAAGCTGGCTGAGGTTTCTTTTCTTTCCCTGGGTTTAAAAAGAAAAAAAAAGCAACATTTCTTTCTTAGTGTTAAAAGTTACCTGATTTATAAGTTTCCTGTAAAGTTTCCAAAACAAATTATTCCATTTCAGTGCTGAGACAACTATCAGCACTAACATACAATATATAAAAATATACAGAGTATTAGTTACCCACTAATGCGCTCAAAATACTGCTGTGAGAATCTGACTGTTAACCAGATTTGAAGTGTTGGATGCAGATCTTAAGCTCAACAAAAGGAAAATTATGCATTTAGATTCACTAGTTTGTGTGGGTGACCCAAGCATTCATCCAGCAGGAAGGAATGATAGGACAAAGACAGACTAATTTCACCTACAAATTATTCCACCTACCTCATAATCACACCTTAATTATAAACATGAGTCCAGTTCAAGTCAGAATTCAAAAACTATTGATAAAGAAGAAAAAGTGAACACATGAATAAAAGGTGTTGAAGCAGCAGCTTCTTTACAATAGAAAATAATTCTTAGGGAAATATTGCATATTGTTGTCAGACATATATGAAAATGTATAATTAAAAACTGGTGACCAGGTTAATTGCCTAGTTCTGTGCGACAGAATTACAGAGAATAGTGGCCAACCCAAAAAATAATCTACACTCAACCTTGGCAACTGGCTTGATGGATCACATAATTTTGTTTTTTGGGGACGCATGGAGGGGGGGAACTACAGCCCTACTGTCCGTATCTCGTGTTGTCTGGAGGCTGAGAAAGTGAGATGAAGATGAATCAATACTTTGCATAACAGTCCATGCAATTTTATTGCTTTTATAATAGCAAAGATTTTGTTATTATTGTCAAGACACAGCAGCCAAGTACTGACAACACCCAGGAACTTCATTCCTGCTCTGTGGTGCCACTGGCCTCCAGCCACAGCACCCTTCCTGGGCACATTCCACATCTTTATGCAGTTCCACCAATCACTTTATAAGGTTTTACATCCATTCACAGCACTTTCAGTAACAATGACAGTCTGCTCCCTCTTCCTCAAGAAAGATCAGGTGTACCTGTGATATCGCCAGCCTACTGTGTTCTTAAATACCTTCAAGAACAGAACAAACTGTCCCTTCAAAATCAAAAAAATTCCTGTTGTACGACTGTTGGGGTTTGGGTGTTCCTCCTTTTTTGTTTCTCTTCACCTGTGGAATTTTTTCCCCCCATCAGTTGCTAAGGGACCATAATGGCCGGGGACTTAAGGGGAACAAAAGAAGNTGTCTGGAGGCTGAGAAAGTGAGATGAAGATGAATCAATACTTTGCATAACAGTCCATGCAATTTTATTGCTTTTATAATAGCAAAGATTTTGTTATTATTGTCAAGACACAGCAGCCAAGTACTGACAACACCCAGGAACTTCATTCCTGCTCTGTGGTGCCACTGGCCTCCAGCCACAGCACCCTTCCTGGGCACATTCCACATCTTTATGCAGTTCCACCAATCACTTTATAAGGTTTTACATCCATTCACAGCACTTTCAGTAACAATGACAGTCTGCTCCCTCTTCCTCAAGAAAGATCAGGTGTACCTGTGATATCGCCAGCCTACTGTGTTCTTAAATACCTTCAAGAACAGAACAAACTGTCCCTTCAAAATCAAAAAAATTCCTGTTGTACGACGCTTCCCTTTATGCAATTTGGCTCTATTCCTCCTTGTCACAGACCTCAATACTCACATTTTACTTCCGATTTCTTTAAGTTTGAGTAAGATTTTCCTCTTTAAACACTTACAGATCGTCCTCCCAGATTTACTGGCAAAATTCCCATTCTCTTCAGTAATGTACTATTTGGATCCATGATAATGAAAAACACATTGTAAACTAATATTTCTTTTCTTCTGTGACAAGCTTTCCAACAGACAACATAGGAAGTTGTTTGAACCATATGATAATCATCTAAGACACCTAAAGGAACTCAAAGATAAAAATCTCTGAACTGACAATAACCTTTTCATTGAAGCTCCTTCTCAGTCACAGCAAATGTGATGGCAAATTTTGAGAAGGGTCTCAGATGGTTACAGGAATGGATCAGCCAGAAAGCCTGGCAGGCTTTCTGGGAAAATGGGTAGCAAATGAAAAACAGCGTTTGACTCATGAGCATTTGGACACAGGTGATACACTGAAAGGAATAAGTTATTGTCAAAATCTTGAAATTGCAGTTACTTGAAGGAGTCTGTTGGTCTAAAAGCCAGATCAGGATGACAGAGGCAGCCTGGATTTCTGGGAAATGTTCAAAGAAAGACAACTTCTTAGAGCTGGTCTTGCCATATAAATAACTTGATAAGAAATCATGAGAGCATACAGTGGAAAAGTGACACTATGTGCCCTATTCTGATAGGAAGCCCTACATCTGAGTTGCCAACATCTTCCTAACAGATCCATTGGATTCTCATAGAATATTAAATTCAGTGGGTATCTCCTCCTCCTTATTTCAGAAGCAAATGAGTTATCATTGTTTAAATAAACCCAGGTTTACCAAACCCTTAAGAAAAAGGATTTTTTACAGATTCAGAGAAAACAGCAGCCCTTTTTTCTTAAGCATGCTTGTTCTTTCAAGCTCAAACCACTAGTGGGAGAATTACCATCAAGCACACAGCAAATGACAGCCACACTAACCACTAAGAACCACAAATTCCCAGTTTAAGAGAAATGCTTCAAGGATTAAAGGGACTCTTACCTTCTGAATTGCTGATACAAACTCTCTTCATTTTAATTTTCCTCTAAGCATAGTCTCGCATTCCATGTTGGACAACAACAGCCTGCATATAATGCTTGTGTTTACTCAATAGCCAAAATTTGAGCTTCCTTAAATAAAAGACAATAAGGAACTATTCATAACCTGCCTCATCTCACTGTAAACACTTAAGCCACAATTATTTTTATAGATCATGAAAATTAAGATCTCTTGGAACTTTGAAACTACTTAATTGAAGTGCAGTGCAGACCTTGGAGGGATCAAGTTCCACATTAGCCATTCCAAAGGGCACATGCCTCTGTACAGGCAGACAGGCAACCTGCAGTTCACTTGGAAAGGGCAAATTAATACCTTAAAGCACAATACATTCGTTTTTTTAACCTAGCATCATTATAATTTTATTTTTCCTCTTATTTTTATCCTATGTTTCTTCCAGCTGAAAGCACTGTAGTAGCACTTAACCTATTATTAGGTATTTATACTAATGAAATTCTATATAATGTGTAACAGCACACGATAAATTCATATTGGAATAGGCAAACCTTATTAAAAGATTACTGAGGAGGTAGGTTGTGTCTGGGTTATTTTTAACTTGCCATTGGGCAAATTTACTTATCATTGTGAACAACATTTTATATATATTCTTTCTGAAAAACAAGGTATTTTTAAAGTACTTTAAAATTTTTTAGTAATTTACAGTAACCAGACTTTTTTTCCCCAGTGTCAGCTCATTTTAATCATTTTCCAAGTGGTCAGCAAACTTGGGAGGTAACAGAACTGACTACACAAGAAAGAACATCAACTCTGATTCTTTCCTGATATTTTTAGGAAACAAAACAATTTGCTTTTTAAAAAAGTTCATTTCCAAGCTTGGTTGTTTATTTTGTTATTTTCCTTTCAGTCATCACAGAAATAGATTTTATATGAATTACCAATATGACAGTACTGATAATTCTGAAAAGGCTACATGGAAATTGTACTAACATCAAAAGTTGCATTTGGCAAACTTTATGACAGCTTTTTGCTATGTTGTTGTCCTATTCAAATTTTCTTGCAGAATATCAGTCATATTACTACATTTGTAGACTAAAACATGAATAAATTATGAAAGTTTGACATTATTAAATATTCATTTACAAGTCTTTCTTGAGTTCTAGAAGTCTGGCTAGTTCTAAGTAAAATGTTAGTAGGCTGACTTCACAAAGTTCCATTGACCTCTACAGATCATGATGCAATTTGCTTTTCATAACATCCCTTCCTGGGCAGTCCATAGCACTTCTGTTGAATAAGGTTACATTTAGCATGTGAACAATCTCTATGGGAGCCACATAAAACTGTTATATAAATTAACTTGCTAAGAAAAGAAAACATGAGCAGGGCTTAGTAATGATGTTTTAAAACAATGGTGAATTTACTTAGTGATAATGAAATTGTTTCAATATAACTTTGATATATTTTGTTTAAAAATGTGATCAAGATAAGATAATGAGCATTGTTCCTATTTTAAGTTATGATTATACTCTGAAAATTAAAACTAATAGGCTGAAAATTATTTATCACATAATAGAGGTGCAGGCACTATATGATCAGCAAGAATCAGAATGGACAAAAAGCTATGTATAAGAAATTAATATTAATAGAATGACACAGTGCAAGAAATGCAAAGAAAATATTAGCAAGACAGAATTACTATGTAGCTGTGTCTAGTGATTTCCAAAAGAAATCAATGAGCCAATACACACTTCTTTCTACCTTATTTATCTACTTCTTATTCTATGCAATATCCAGAAAAGAAGCAGCTCTGCTTATAAAAATGTAACATTATGGAAATATTAAAAATCTGCTAACATGTTTTAAATATAAGTGTGTTAGAGGAAATCAATTTGTCTTTAAATTTTTTCCCCATGAAGGTCATTCACTTAAACAAAACAAAACAAAAAAGTTTTATCTAGAAAAAATTTTAACAAAACAATTGATACTAGTAAAAACGAAACACTGTTAATATTTTTAGTTTCTTACCTTCAGTATTTGGATACCAAACAAATTACAGAATTTTCAGATTTTGTTCTGAATTAAAGAAAGAATTAGGTTTAGAATGTTGCAATGTCCCATAAATGTATGCCTTTTTTTTCTGAAACTATTCCTAAAATCAGATAAAATATTGGATTCTACTGAATTTTTTCACTTAGTTCTGTAAGTCAGGATCTCAGTCAAGTGCCAGGAACCTCAAGGGAACTGCAGTCCAATGAGCAAATGTTGAGTAACCTGTTTCAGAATTTTTCTAGTTCAAAATAAAAAATTAAGATGCAAGTGAAAGCTTTTGAGGTTTTTTTAATGTTAAACTCAAGTGAAATACTAAATCAACATGACCAATACAAAAACCAGTTCCTAATCTTTCATACGAAAAAAGACAGCTCTGGAAGGAAGATTGACCTTAAAAATTAGTTTTACTAAAATAAGCTAGCATTGCCTAGAGGCTAATTTCTTTTTTTCCTCAGCCCAGCATGAAGGTCAGTCTTAGACTGACAAATTTCAAGGTCCTGGTCTTAGGAGGTCAGCTCAGGATAACATTAGTATGCTAACAAAACACATTGTACAATAGGAAGGGAACAAAGGTATCAAGGTGTCAGAAAAGGATCTTTAAGATCACTTACTCTTTTTGACGAGAAACAGAAATTTCCACTGGAAAGTAAATACATATTCATGAAAGGTTCAAGCCATGAGGTGAGTTTCTCTGATTATAACAATTTCCCAACCCAATTATGATGAGACTGTCACCCTGAATATGAGAAAGGAGGGGAAGAAATCTGGATAGAGATTTACTCTCTTTCCAAGCCAAGGGCATATTTGTGAGCACCTTTCACACCTCTTGGTGTTTCTAAAGCAGCACTTTCTGCTTGACTATCAATAATGAAACAGAAGCCTCTTCCTTCTCTTTGTTATCAAACTTGTTTTTAACAAAGAGCAAAAGACATTTTTATTCCCATTATGTATCCCTAAAAGGAATAAAATTGTGGTGTAGAATTACACAGACTCAGGAGAGTGTTAAAAGCTCAACAGAATTTTCAGATTGACCTGTACTCCAACAATTTCAAAGTTTAAATACATTCAGTTTCTTAAATAAAAGCCAATATGGGCATCCAATCTAAATTCCTCTCAGAGCTCATTTTTCCTCCTATGGGAGAGTCTGAAATTTCCTACCAGAACAAGACATGGAGTTTAGAGTAAACAAAGAGTGAAAATTAACAGGAAAGCAAGGTATGAACACAGAGAAAGTTTCATTTCACCTCTTTTTCGAATGTTTCTCCACAGAACTTTTAACAACTCTCTCTACATCCTTGTCTCATTTGCATTCAGACAAAATGTCAATTAGAAATACATTTAATTACATGAACAGGTATCATCTGGGTTTCTTTACTCCTATACTTTGTACATACTTCAGTAATAAAGGGACTTCCAGATTTGTCTTTTAGACAGAAAAACCTCAGAATTTCCTGGAGACAAAAGAAAACCATTTTTTCCTTAAATCTCTAGACATATATAGCAAATTATTTTATCCTAAAATGTTGAGCTCCTTTTACAGCAGGTTTTGCCAGTTCACATCTCATTGACTGAGGTAACACAGTAAAACTGATGTAACCCAGCATGAATGCTCACAAAACACACCAGTTAGAAAGCCAGGCAAGGAACACTTACTGTCATGGGTAATAAATATATAAGATGTATTATGGGACTTGCAGGGATGCAGCCAGTAGTGAGATGATACAAAGCCTTTCAGCAAAGAACCACCCACCTTCATCATTTCCTTTCAGACGAGTTTCACTGGACATTGCACAATAAAAGTAATTTTACTCCAACATCCTGTATTTTCTGGTGACTTTAAACCTACACATTATTTTCTAATTCTTAACACCAGTATTATTCCTACATCTAAGGCACAGTAAAAGGAAATTCAGTCATGTCTAACTTAATAGTATCACACACACATCCCCTCTACAAGGACAATCTGTATGTCTGCTTTACAAAGAATTCAAATGCACAACAGTTTTTAACTAACACTTACTTGTCTGTCATGATCTCAAGTTGATTTACACTATTAGTATAAAGAGATTGCTGGAAATTCTTGAATTTGAGTCACCTGTGCACAAGATTGCATCATTATCTAATAAATTTTTCAAAACCTAATTGCAATGTCTGAAAAGCCCAGTTTTAGGTGAACTAATATGATTAATACATAATGAAATTCCCCCAAAAGAAAAACAACACAGCAAGGAGTGCAGACCAACAGAAATACCTCCACCAAAAAAACTTTGACTATGATCCAGGTTCAGATGCTCATTTTTTTTTCCCATTAGTTTGTTACTCATGCATAAAAGCCTCACTTAACTAACTTGAAAACAGCAGGGGAAAGAAAACTCAAAACAAACACAAAAAACCGAATCAAACTAACAAAACGTAAACAAACAAACAGAGTCACAACAACAAATCAACCCACACAAACAAAACCAGAAATAGCTCTTGGCGAGTAGACCTAAAATTTGAAATCTCACTGTGTTGTTGTGTTCGACCAAAACCCTTAGATAATCAGTTATAGAGATAGGTGAATAGGAATTAGCCTCCTCCACGTGCTTTAAATCTTAGTCTGGATTAGTGTATGGAACAAGGCAGTATCAGAGCACCTATAAACAAGTTACAGCTGAGCCACATAACTGCAGACTGCAGCAGCATTCCTCAGTAGCAACCAGCAATCTGTTTTCATGGGCTATAAAGCAATCTTAAATGAAACAAAATGGAAGAGCAGTTTGCTTTGGGTTTTTGGATTTTTCATACTTTTGTTTTGGTTTAGTTTGGTTTTTTGCAAAGCCTTAAGACACTGACAATATTTACAGCCCACACACAGAAACACAGGTGGGCAAAAATTAATCTGCTAAAATAACTTTCCCCAGAATTGTGGTGGACCTGCATGAGCAAATGTTTTATTATGATATGATTAATCATGCTATTGAAAAATACAGTGTCAAACACTTGCACAGTGTAAAGATGTGGGTAAAATTACCTCTTCAGAGTTAGGAAGCAGATCACTAATTTTTACACTAATATGAAACCTATATATCATTGCATGTTGCTTTCCAGAACTACTCTTCTCTCTGAAGCAGTGGACACATAAAGTAAATTAAAAATTGTCTTGAATAAAAGACTCTATATGGTACAAATGTCATTGAGTTTCAAAACAGATTGTTATCATAAATGTAACTAATGCTCTCATGCCCTTTTTCTTACTTTTCCTGCTATACTCACTCAGCAATTAGCTGCATTTTCTAATTTAGATTTGTGATTTATACTTGGCACCAAAAGTTTACACTGAGATCAAAATTGGTTTCTTCTTAACCATGCAGATTACCATCCTCCTCCACATCTCTACTTTACAAAAGAAGAAAGCTCAGAAAAACTATTTTTCAGGCTTTCTAAATGTTGTTAGTCTCATTGTATAATCATTGTGTCTCACATTCTTGTACAAAGAAGAGAGATCCCAATGGACAATCAAGCATCAAATGGAAATGCCTTGTGTTGATTGTGCTTAAAATATCATTTGCCTAAGGCTCTGTCAGCAAAATTCGCTTCTCTCGATGATTTCCTGACTTTTGGAGCTATGAAGATTTACACACATTTTCACTGGGGGAAGCCAGTCTCTTCTTTACCCTTAGAGACTCTGACTCTGCAGTCCCTGGGCAGAGATTCCGCACAAACATAGAGGTGCATAGGAATATGAATTTAGGTGAGTCTGAGCTGATACCGGTAAACAACAATTTCTAGTTTTTCTCCTGCTCTCTTTAAGATAATAGACACTGTCACATGAAAATAAAATAAATACAAAGCTACCCCAAAAGGTACCAGGCAACTTTGCAATGCTCTCAGTAGGTGTAACTACAGGGAGTACTCCCAGCAAAGCAGCCTCGTAACCCAGAGATGAAAAATGAGGCTGCAAATGGAATTCATTCCCCCAGGACACAAATAAGACATATAAATACAAGTATAAATACAAGTCTTGTTTAAATAGCTGGCAACAAACATGGTTTTCATCTATTCTAAAATTTCCCTGAGCTGTCTTTCTCCTCGTATGTTTAAAACCCATTTTTAGTGTTGTAACCCAATTTCAGGCATTCATTGGTACATGTCATGAGGTCACAGTATTACAGATTACAGCACATTTCAGCAGTAGATTTTATACCATACAGATACCTCTGTAAATAAAGGTAGTTAGTTATTAAAATCCCACTTTTCATAATACTCAGACAATAACAGTCAGAGCAGTCCAACAAGCTGAGCAAATAAGGTGCTGCCAGAGACGAGACCAGAGTAATACAAGCAGCCTGTTCACAGATGTTTGTGCCAAGCCAAAAATAGTGGGAATAGGAGTTGATTCTGCCTTTTTTTTTTTTTTTAAACAAAGACTTCTCTTTTCAAATGAAGGACTCTTAGAGGGGTGTTGTTTCTTCAAAACACAAAGAAAAATAATGAACTAAGGCTCTAAAGAAGAGTTTAGGAAGAACTAGATCAAAAGTATTGCACTGTCTCAAATTTCCCCCACCGTGGGTGTTCAGTTCCTAAGGGCTGGTATAAATTGAGTACTGTATCACTTCTCTGCCTCACAGTGGGAGCAGAATATTACAGCACCTATCCCAGAGCCTGAATCCTGACTAGGACCAGAGCAGAAGCAGATGCTTAAGGAACATCTTTCACTGCTGTATTTTGTCAGCTTTCATCAGTCTCCTGCATTTGTTTCATCTTCCCTAGATCTTATATGGTGAAAAATAGTAAATAATTGTTCTCTATCCACTGTCTCCAGGCAGCTCATAACATTGTATTATTTGCCCTCTGGTAAATTTTTTCTCCCCCAAGCAAATGTTTAATCTCTTTTAGCAGTGGAGAAATTCCACATGCTCTTCTGCTTTATTGTTCTTTCTGCACTTTACAGCTCTATGTTACATGTCAATTTTTTCAACATTTTGAGCTGGTGAAATAAGCAGACGTTCACAGACATATACAATAACATGACAACTATTTTCTGTTTTCTTCTTCATTACTTTCAAGTAATTTCTAACACCATATTAGCTTTGTTGGCTGTATTAGCAAGTAACATCAAAAAAGATGGATTTTTATTAAATATGTCCTCTCATTTTCTATCAAATGCCACTGCTGGCACAATGTATTACTCTCCTTGTATTGCATCCTGAACATTCCAGTATGCTGAGAGACTTGAATGATTGCATTCAAAAAAGAAGCCTATTTGTCTCTGCAAATTAGGCACTCTGATATCCTCAGGATAATTACAGTATTAAAAGTCAGAAATTAAATTAAATGAGTGAAGGACTGGTTTGAGAGTTAGCAGCACTCTGCAACACTAAGTGCCAGTTCAGGTCAGGAAATTAAACACACTGTGGTCAGCTGAAAGAGAGAAAGTGGCATGAATAAATGAAGTGGGCTCATAAGTGACTCCTCTGAGGTGCAATCAGATACTACTGACTGATTTCATCTAGTCAAAGCCTCATAATTTGAAAAGATATATGAAAATTGTATCTTTGGGAGCATAGGCCCTTCTAACATGAGAGATGTTATGATTCCTGTTTTGTTTCAATGGCACCCCAAAAAAACCATTGTCTGATTCCTTTCCCTCACAGCTTGGACTTTCCTGCTTATACACTTTTCGTGCTCGATACCCTTTCCACTTCTGAGGTCTGGAGAGATTGCAGCCTAAAGTAAGAAGGCAACAGGTAGCTCTGGCAGTATCATCAAAGCTTTGCACAGCCCTGGGTTACTGATGTTCTTAATGTGTAACTATTTACCCACCATGGGCTGGTGAACATACAGTTATTGCAGAAAATACCCATTAAAAAACCCAAAATATAGGATAAATATTGAAGAAATTTTTCTTCTTGGTGTATCCCAAACTGGAAACCAAAGAATATAAACCCACTTCCTTACTTATTCAGACGGCATTCCCCAGAAGACAGGGGGCTCTGGAGGCAGAAGAACCACACTGACCCACTAGTCCTTCCAGCACCATGTGCTATGACTGTCATGAGGATGGGAACCATCTCCTGCCGTGAACTTCACCTACAAATCAATAACAGACCAATTCCTGGAAATGCAAGCCTGAGTGGTATTTTCTGGAGGGAATACACTGGGCAGGGAGCTGCTTCAATGTCCGGGCACTGGAGTTTCTAAATGGCTCTCTGGGGTAACCTCTGACAGTGTGAGCAGAGATCCAGGGTGGAGCAGACACAGGGCAAGGGCTAAGCCACGAGGAGGTGAGATCCTGCTGGAAACAGGTAAAGTGGAGGGGAAAATCAGCTGAAGTTAGAAGTAAATACATGGACCAAATAGATATTTATTGTGAAGTTATGATACTTTATCATATAAACTTCTGAGGAAAAGAAATCAAACAGCTGCAAGCAATTTTTGTAAAAACCTATTAAATGAAAAATATTTCTACTCTTTTATAACAATTTCTTTATCTTAGTATTAGCTGCTCAAAGAGCACCTTGTAAAGCACAACACTAGTCTGCACATAGCAATAACCTCTCTGAACTAAAACAGAAGTTCATAAATGGGGGGAGGAACATCTTAAATACATTAAGATCACACAGACTACAATCAGAAGGGACCACAACCAGTGGGACACTCAAATCCAGACTATTCGTTAAACTCTCTTTACAGCAGGATGGGATAGCTACAGCATAAACATGTAATTCAGCAGTCCAGATTTTACTACTGGGGACATGATTGCTAGAAAATACCTCTGTGACCCTTCTGAACAAGGATGGTAATGAATACTTGATAGAAACTTCTGCAGTACTTTGAATGTCTGACTATACATGCAACACATGAATTAGTTCTTTTCTGTTTCTTCTTTGTCCTGCAGTTTACTCAAAGAGAGACATTAACACACTCTTTAGAAGAAAATGAAAATTTAAAGTATTATGGACACATATCTTCTTTTTATAATAAGAAAAAAGTATATATTAAAAATATGGATTGCCTGGAATTATCTCCTTTCTGAAACTTAGTCACCACCTGCTACTCTATGCAGAGCTTTTTCTCTGAGACAACAGATGAAAATATATGCTTGGTTTGTACAAGTTATTAAATGGACATAATTAAACAAGCTACATAGACATCTTGGAATATTAATGCCTTCCTGCATTAACACAGAAAAAAAAAAAGAGGATTTCAGCAGCTGTTGGAGCAGTTCTCTTTTTTAAGAACTTAGTAACGGTGTAAGACTTTGCTGCCACTCAGAAGCCTCGTGCACACATGAAGAATCAACTTAGTCTAAAATAAATACACTTATAACCAAATTTAGTTTGAAATACTTAACTTAATAATGTTTGAGCATAGTCTTGAAGAAAAAAAGCAACTTATGCTTACCAGGCTTTAGTTTTGAATAGTCATTTCCAATATCAAGTACAATATCAGTTTTAGAACTTAATTCAGGACCTGTATAAGATCTTACTTGTCAATCACAAGCACACGAGTGCATTTCGAGGTGACAATCTATTGTGCAATGTTGAGTTTTTAACAATCATTTTTCATTCACATTGTAATGATTTCCTTTTTAGCTGGAGGATACTTCACAGTCACCCAGTGCTGCTCTGGCACATTTAAAAGGCCTCCTCATCAGTTTCTTTGAATCAAACTGAGACAGAATATTATGAAAGATCAATTTCCTTTGCAAGCTACTATTGTACTTTTGAAATAAAAATACATAGCAATAAATATTAGTGTCTATGTCCAGGTATAAATGTAGCAAATCCCCTAGGAGGGTGAGGGAAAGCTTAAAGTGGCAATTACAGGATGAGAAAGTTACAGAAGTCAGTTCATAATTGTGTCTAAATAGAGAAAAATGTGATTTTTACATACTTTTACCTTTGTTTCTTCCATTCAGGATTAAAAGAAAATCTTTCTAAATACTATTAATATAACTATATTTTAGAGCACAGAGTTGTCTGTCGCCCCCTGAAGTCAAAATGCAGCCTATCATTACACATTGGAGAGAGGCCATTTTTGCTGTTATGAATGCTTCATGTATATCACAAAGTTAATTTTAGTGGGATAAACTTTCTAACTTTAAATTTCAGTATTAAAATTATGGTAAACCTTAATATGGTCTGTTTCTAGAAGTTAAAGAAAAAAAGAAGTTTAAGAAGAAAGGAGATTATTAAATATTAATATTTTAAAAAATCTGTTCTCCCTTTATATTTTACCTCAAAATAGGATTTTGCAATGAGGATGAAAAAATAAAAGCTTAAGCAACATCAGCACCTTTCCAGACCACTAAAAGGCCCTTCTTTACTTAAAGCATAACTCTCTGTCTAAAGACAATTTCTGAATGGTTTTACAAAGTCAAATGAAAACACTGATTCAAGTGAAATATACCTAATTTATTCTCATTTCTGACTTTACTAGGAGAAAAAGAGCAGGAAAGGTTTGTAAGAGTTGATAAAGCTTTTATAGATTGATAGTAGCAAAACACTGAGTTTTCCTACTGAAAAGGTTTATTTAATCTAGCAGGCAATATTCAGCATCATTGCAGCAATCAGCATGCTCAGATATGGAGCATCAGCAAAATTAATGACAAGAAGGTCACACTTTACCCCTGAGAAAACAACAGCTGCTGAAACACCTTAGCAAGGTCTGCACTGGCAACTCCATTATTCAGACTTTATAAATCAAGTCTGGGTTTCTTTCTGAAAAATATATTCCAGTTTATGCCCCAGACTGGTCGAAGGTGAAGTCTATGACTTATGTTGCCTCATGGATTAGCCTAGATAACAGTGACAGTCTTTATAGGCCTTTAACACAAAAACCAAAATACCTTATTGTTACTAATGATAACAATATAGTCAAAATTCAAGGACAGGGAAGAAAATGTTCTAGTTTTCAGCTGGGTTGCAACCACACTAATATTTATTAAGTCAGTAAACCATGGGGGGGGGACACACTCTAGTAATAGGTTTTTAAAATATTTTTATACCAACACCATGTGTATAAATCAATGACGAAAAAATAGAGGTCCACGGGTAGCAGTTTTTCTGCACAGCTGATCTTTAAGGCACAAGATGCAGTAAGACTGGAATACCTTAGATTGATAAAAAATCTATTAAATCTATTTTAAATAGATTTTAAATGATACTTTTAGTTATTCAAAGTACGTTGTGATCCTGACATGTTTGAGAATACTTAGAAACATGGGTGAGAATTAGAACTGACAAGCCATGCAAAGAATCTAAGTGGACTGTCATTTTTATTTATAGTGCCATAAAGGACCTCTTCTTATGTTACCGACAACATGATTAGGAAGTCTGCATGTCACCACATCTTTTATGCATTAAACAAGTTGCCCTGTATCACTGAATGAGCTAAAGTGATTGGTCCTTACCTTTTAGGAAGGATGGAGTAATCCTAGCAAAGGTTACAAGCCACTCTTCTGAGTACTAACAAAAGAAATTAACATGAATACATTATAAAACCATGAAGTATCTCTGTTAATGATTTACAGAAATTTATTACTTTAGTAGTGAACTAAATAATATTACTAAAAAATACTACTGAAAAAAAACCCACATCTTACTAGATATATGGTAATAATGCCTTTATGGTTCATATTCACCCAAAACCCCAGATAAAACTAGCAAATAGTAAGCTTGTTTCACATCATCTTCTAGTTCACAGTCAAAAGACTTTAGCCAGTAACACATCCGTAGGTTTTAAGTCTCAAAATAAGTCAAGAATAGATCTTGAATCTGTTGAACCCCCACACTACACAAGCCAAAGACTCATATTCCTTCAGTGAAGATGCTGGGGCACTTCTAGCAAGCCCTCAGTTCTTCATGGTATTTCAACAAATGCATAATATAATATCTTCAGGTGAATTAAAGGAAATAAGGAGAGGAAATGCAATTAGTGCAGTAGTCTTAGATCTGATATAGTGTACTTGTGTATGTGCATTTTGAAAAAGTCTCAGACTTTTTAAGAAAAAAGCTTGGAAGAAGATCCTAACCACGAAGAAGATGAGTTTTTTGTTGCTTTAGTTGCATAGACTTACGAGATAAAATCTTTGACATTGCCAAGCTTTCTCTGCTCTGATTCACCTGCCTTCCAAATCTACACACCCTGTTTCTGGTGGGTTTGCATGGCATCCTCTCCTAAACTCCTGCATTTTTCCAACCCCAGTGTCTCATTTGGGGCAACTGCCAATTCATTCACAAGCTCCTATCACCTGCAGCACAGCCAGATGGTTCTGTCAGAGCCTGTCTGGGGACAGCACAGACTCGGACCCACACCACAGTGCTGAGAGAGGAGATCCACAGGCAATCTGGCTTTAGCAGGAGATCTTTCAAGCTCCTTCTGACTCGTGGTACAGACAGCAACAGCGAGAGATGTGTCTGCCTGTGGCTGTGTGCCCTGAGGAGCTGAGCTGAGGCTAGTATGTCACAACTGTGCACCCAGCTGCAAGAATTTAAGTTCCTGGAGGGGAAGGAGGGGAGCTATTTCTGTAACATGCCATGGCAATCACTACTGATGCATACAGCACACAGTCCAAAGAGACAGGAAATTTACTGGGGGATGGTTATTCACATTAAATCCTACCCTCTCTGCACACCGTGTGACATTTTCCCGAGTGCAAAGTGAAGGTGAAGCTGGAGGGCATAGGGATGCAGGGGAGGTACCCTCTCTGGCTCGGTGTGCTCCCACCCAGGGCTGCTCCCAGCCCAGTCAGATACAGGAGGCTCCTGCAGTCCCCTTTGTGGGTTGGGCCTATGTCAGGGGCATAGACCCACAGGGGTGCCTACATGCACGCAAAGAGAGCCCATTCACACAGAAAACAGTCAGGAACAGAGCTTAAAGACTGGGCAAGCCGTGGTGACAACAGGCAGTGCTGACCAGCGGCCTNTTCTCATTGGTTCCAATTTTGCTACACCTATGACCACGTTTGTCATTCATGATCCCATTATCTAGGTCATCTAAGCTTTCTACCACATGTTGACAAGGTTACCCAAGTTCTGTTGGTGTTGTAAGATTTCACTCCCCCAAAGGCTCCCTCCAATAATCTGTGAATTTCACTGTCTCTCACCTAACTCCCCATTAACCACCTGTGAAATCCAGCCAAGCTCAGGGCACTGTCTATACCCAAAGGTGGTATTTCTGGTCATCTCAATATTATACACTATTATTGTTATGGCTATCTAGGTGCTGTTGGCTTTGAGAGATCGCTTTTCCTGAAAGGTCCCCCTTGCAATAATTGGAATTTCTTATGTAATTCCCCCCTAGCCATCTGTGCAATCTGACCACACCCCACCACAGCACACACCTTCGCTCCACTCATTTCTGCTGTCATGTCTTCTCACACCTCTCCACGCCTTTAGTTTTCCTTTCTGCTAAATCTGTCTATCCTTCCAACTGCTTATCCCACTTACCCTTCCGTTCTCTCTTCAAGTCTGAAGATGGATACTCAGAGAAAAATGAGATGATTCATGGAATGGAAGCAGATCTGACTTTCCCTTGGATAGGGTTGGAACTACCAGGCATTCTACATAGATTTATCCTCCAGCAAAAGAAAAAGAAACCTTAACATTTGTATTGTTAGTTTTCCCCCTTCAAATCCAGGGAAAACAGTGTCTTAATATAGTCTCTCTCCTTTCTTTTCCCCATCAGATTTTTGCCTCTATTAACAGGAAAACAGTCATCCATAAGAACTCTCTTCAGCAGATGTCAGTTCCTACTTCTGATAATGAGAATTTTGCCATGAAAACAAGCAGAGAAAAGGGGATGATGAAGCAGGACTCTTCAGCGTCAGGAAGATGAAAAGTTTCTCTTCCCATTTACCGGTGGTGCAGCAGCTGAGCTCCCATTAGTTTAAGTCATGCACTCGGGATTCATGCCTTTGCTACCATTAATCACTTCATCTCTCACTGGGAAAGCAGAAAGGCACACAGGAGCTTCTTTCTGTGATCGTGACAAGATTCCCCCGTGGAATAAATTACATAGAAAAGGGTGAATGAAGCATAATTTTAAACTGAAATTGGCAAAGATTCATTAATCTTGATACAAATAACTAGGTTTTGATGTTTTGAGGTACTTGCATGTAGTTAATACAGGTACACAGGGCAGAGCCAATTCCAATAGGTGTCAAATAAAGCCCCTGTGGCCTCTATCACCTATTGCTCTGATCTCCTCCGATCACACACCAGTGGAGTCAACCCTGTTTCCCAGCTCTCCAATTTCCTGCAACACCAAAACACAATTGTGATCCATTTACACTGCAGAACCACCTGTTAGGGACAGGATCCATTAGGACTTGCTCTCACTGTGAGCAGAAATAAACAGCAGAGCTCCAGCAGGAGCACCAGAGTCTTCCATAAAATGAGCATTCTTGTAGGAAGCTTTCAGCATGGTGCTGCTGTGCCTGACCTTGTCCTGAGCAGGAAGCATCACTGTCTCCTCCCTCTCAAATGGCTTGTTGTGGTCCAAGGCAGCCTAGAATCAAGAAGGCACCACCCTGGTCACCAAGAATTGCTGGCATCCATGCAGTGAGTACCTAAACAGATAAGGTACACAGAGCAAATTCCTTCAACTTGTTTGAAATATGTACAGCTCTGCAAGTAAAGAAAAAATAACTCAATACCAGTGGAAAAGGTATAGATCAGTGGAGCAAGAAAGAAACTTTGAATTCATAAAGAAGGAATTGGGGGAAATGGGCAAATAAGTCACACCTTACTGTGATTATCATATTTAAGTTAGTAGGAGTTGAATGTCATTGAATTTTGTAGGCCAGGACTTTGCAGAGAGATACAATTCTGATCACATTCAATTTTGGGCACATTAAGACCCCCAAAAGAACATGCTTTCCTAAGAACACTTGACTTCTGATAATCAAGGCTCCTACTTCCAAATTAGGCATCTGAAATCACTTTTTCAAAACCAGAGCATTCATTATTAAGGCACAAACTACCAGTGATCAATTCTCCATGTCAAACCAAATTCTAAAGAATATTCATTTATTCAAATTATTTCTTCAGAGTCAAAACTGACACTTAAGCATTCAGTATTTACATATACCCTTAAGCAATTGCTCTCTAATTACTCTTAAAGTAACCATAGTAACCAACTGTAATCATAAAACTCATATTTCAGGACTGGCCCAGAGTGAGGATTCAGTATTGTAAACACTGTAAGAAATTAGCCCATTACAGCAAAGAGCATGGAGCCTGAGCAGCCAAAACAGATAAAATATGGAGGAAAGAATATAAACACAAAGCAGACTGATCAAGGAGTTATTCTTGTTTCTTTGGAAGAAAAAACAGGTTAGTAAGATAGGAATAAGCCAAACAAAGAGAGGTGGGGGGGAAAAAGGGGACATTGATGCTAAAAGCAAGTGAGAGAAAAAGTAAGGGAGGCAAGTGGGAGAAAAACATATGGAAAGAAATTATAGACCTGGAAAGTAGGAGAGAGAAGGGATTAGATAATATGATCAATTGCCACAGAGCAGAGGACATCCAGTCAGAGCCCAGGAAGGACACTCCAAATCCAAAGGCTCCTGCTTAGCCTGCTTTCATATAATGCACTCCTCTCATGTGATGCAAGAGTTTACATGAGTGAGCAACAATCTAACCTGCCATGGAACACCTTTACCTTAGCTCAGAATCTGTTTTTCCAGTCAATTTTTAACTCTACAAACTCCAAAAATAAATTTATCTCAAGCCAATTCCTCCATAGTGCTCAGTTCAAGTCTTAGTTTTATAGGGGTATCCAACATTAATATTTTTCATATCTTAAAGGGTAGCAGGCTCCCACAATTATAAATTTTGTGAGATAGTACTTGAAAAAGAAAAGTATTTAAAAGTACTAAACAGTGTCATTTATGGTTGTGTAAGGTATGCCTAGATCACTAATTTGTTTTCAAAGTCACCTCAAGACTGGTTTTTTGTTCCTTTTCAAATTTCCCTACTGCTTGTGAAAAGCTGTATGTTCTACATGCTCTATACCTTGCTCCATGTTCATTGCACTACAACCGTATTTAGTACATATTTGTGTTTCACATCTGTGAATGCTTTCTGCTCTCTTTACAACCCCTACAACTGGTTTTATACAGCTCATAAGGCTGCATTCCTCTGCTGACCAGCATCTGACCATGGGTTAGTTTGGTTTTAGCTCTGGTCTCATCGTGTAGCTGTCGTGTAGAAACTTTTAAAGTTTCTGCCAATAAACAGCTCACTCTCCACAGAATAACTGCTGGTGACTAGTTTGTATTTGTTTAAAGAAGATTCATAGTATTAAAATACACATCTTTACAAAGCTAGGCAAAAGGCAAAACAAGGTAGGTCATAGTCCTTTTGTCACTACATAGTTATCTAGTAGGAACTGGATAATTGTGGTCACACCTAAACAGGATTAAAAAAACCATCTCCAGCCTGGCCAAGACAAGCCCAGACAAAGTCTGGCAGATGTCAAGACTACACT
Source organism: Chaetops frenatus (assembly GCA_013400775.1). Classification (NCBI taxonomy): domain Eukaryota; kingdom Metazoa; phylum Chordata; class Aves; order Passeriformes; family Picathartidae; genus Chaetops; species Chaetops frenatus. Next base: position 44,388 of record VZTR01032184.1, read on the forward strand.
GATAGTTTCAGACAATGCTGTGACCAGTTACATACCACAGCAGCTCCACATTTCCTGGGCTACAGGCTACACCACAGCTAATGCAAACACAGCCCTCGCAGTGAAAAGACCTTCACAGCTCTGTCTCCCTGGGCAGCTGTGCAGAGCTGGGACTGCTGTTATCTCTTACCTCATGTGGTTTTATCATTAATAACACAATGGCTTTCTCCAGTAAACTTCCTATCTGCAATTTCCTATTGTTTCACAGTTTAATATTATGAGTTTAGGTAAGATTTCAGCTGTTATTTCTGCTCCATGTACCAGGCTTACTCTAAAGAGCATCTGTATATCTGGCTTGATTGGATTTTTTTTTCCATTAATATCCATCTTTCCTTCCTTTTTATTAATCCATTAAGAGACAAATTAAATTTGTATGGCTTATGTTTTAAGCCCCTATGGCAGGAGGTTGGAACCACATGATCTTCAAGGTGTCTTCCAACCCACACCATTCTGTGATTCCCAGAAATCCAGATAAATAAAATCTGAAGCAGTCTCTCAGCATTCAAGGACAAAAATGTTTTCTACTTTAATTAATGGAAGATTAAACTCCAAAAGTAGAGTTGATACAGAAATCCTGAGTAAAGGAGTAAATATTCAAGCATGTGCTCTTTAACTTTCAGCAATAAAAGTGTTTGTCACCTCCACATAGCTCAAATAGGAGTCAGACTAACAAAGAATAAGATTATCTCAAAACTGGGACTGAGTAAGCTTGTTTGGATTTTTCTGCCTGTGTAGTCCTACAAATTATGCTTCAGTCTTATCTGCAAGAGTATCCTCACAGCTACAATGATTAAAAATACTCATTAATGGGCCCTGGGAATTTGAGAGTTATTAAAACACAAAAAGGCTCATATCAAAATCCTTAGAAATAACTTTCTAGGAATTCCAAGTCTGTAGGACATGGAACAGGCATGGGGAAAAAAGCAGGAAGGGATTTCATGAATTTGTTTTTCTCTAGAACTCAGGCCATAACCTTGACCATTGAGTAGCCTGTGTCACACCCGAGCATTTCCTGCTGAAATCCCTTTAAACATTGCGAGTTTCTCATGCTCCTTCCAGTGCCCTCAGAGTGGTTTTGTCATTTCCTTAATTAATGTTTTAGCTTGGAGATTTCTCTGCAGTTCTTTAACAGAACAGTACTTTTTTTTCTTTAAAAAACGCCTTATGGGGAATATCTTAGAGTGTTTTCCTTTTAACAAAGGCTTATGAATAATTTTCTGTAGCCCCTTCCTAAATGTTGGGGTCAAGAGTCTATAGCAAGTAAGGTAAGTTTGGAAGAAATACCTTGTAACTGGTTTATTAAACACAAACAGCAAGCTGTGCTGAAGCTTAGGCAATTTTATATTTTGGGAATTGATAAAGGGCAATTTCATTTCAGAAGATGAAGGTAGAAACAAGAGCTATTCAACAACAAGATGCAAGAGCTGTTCAAAGAGTGATTTTTATTTGCCATCAAGGATGATAAGGATTCATAAACAAACATTTTCCACTTTTGTTGGAGTGGGTGGGGGAAAACCAGTCTTAAATGAGCCAAAGCTAAACATCGAAGGAGTGAGAAGAACTCAAGGGAAAAAACCAGAACACCAACAAAAAAACCACAGCACTATAAAAACCCAACCCCAAAAACTGTTTCTGTTTGTTTCAACTATACTACATTTCTTTCAAATCAAAATTCTTCTGCCTAAGCCTCAAAAAAGCTGGTTTCTCAAAGTTACTAAAAGTCCCTGCCTGATTTCTGATGGAAGCTCAGACAAAACCAAAGCATTCCTAGGGACCGTTACAATTGCAAGGATGCAGTGTTTTCCAGCAGAAAGACAATTTTCCCAGAAACTGCAAGCATTTTAAATTTCAATACCAGTGTTGATTCATTTATTTTAGATTAACATTTCAGTCAATTCTTTTGAATATTGTATAAATTAATTTTCCTGCTATTCCCATAGCTTTGAGGATTTGAACTCAAAAATTAAATTCTGCTCATATTACAAAGTGTTTCAGAATTCCATTTAAAAACCTTGAAGGAGAAGGCAAACAAAGAAATTTCCCTGCTAAGTTTATTGCCTATTTAAAATCTTGTGGGTTGTTGTTTTTTATTCCTTAGTGCTGGAAAACGGAAATGGCAACTCATTTGAAGGTCCACCAGAGAAGCATTGGCTCTATACACACTGGCATATAGATGTAATAGTAAAGGTTTTATACAGAACCCCTAAAAATAACCAGAAATATCTCTCCAGCTCCAGTAAGCTTTGTGCCCATGCCTGATTTTATTAAGATAGCAGTTTTGTCTTCTTTCCTGTCAGGTTTGGTTTTTTTATGTACTACCTTATTCTTTATGCTTCCTTATGTTTTAGAGAATATTTGCATGCTCGCTCTTGTCTGAATACTGGGAGTTTTATTATGCTTTAAAGGAGTATAAATAAACCTATTAAAAGAACATGTATATTTCTCTTCCGAAACCTCAAGGTGAAATTTATTTTCAAACCAGGTTTGTCCTTGATTTCTACTATTCTTTGAATATGCTAATTTTATGCAGATCAAAAGTTCAGCACTTTCTAGCACTTTGAGTTCATAATACAAGAAAAAAAAATATTTATAGGTGACTGAAAAGTGGTGCATTTAGTTTTCACTCCATAGGCAAAGAGTATGGGAAAAGTCACAGCTCCAAAAAGACAAGTGAAGGGATTGCAGAATAGAAGCTGGATGAAGAAAAAAAAAGGATCCTCTTTTTTTTCTCTAGAGATTTCCTGAGAACTTCAGCTTATGAAAATAAATCTTTCAAATAACCTATTTTCCACTGTTCTGAAACAGCCATGCTTTTCTGACAAACAAGAAAAAAAATTGTTTAACTTCCACAGAAGTTTAGTGGCATTAAATGCAGGTGTAGCCAATAATGGTGTGACAAGACACCATATTATGTTGACTCTAAATTGACCTCAATTTGCACAAAAAGAGCTGCAAAAGGCACCTTTGGCTGGCAGAGCTCTTATTAACCCTGCAGGCTCTGACGTCCCAGCTGGACATGCCCCACTGCAGAGTTTGCTGAGCCAGCCTGAGGAAGGAGAGACATTCAGACAGCGCTTGGCCTTATCTCCTTCCTGACTTTTGCCTGTCACTGCAAAGGGATTAAAAGCACATTCTCTAAACATCAAATGAATTTTTTTCTCAATCTTAATGTCATCTGACATGTGGATCAGTGTGTTGAGTGTGCACAGCCATGTGGTGCTTGGCCACAACAGTCAGGATGAAAATGGTGTCCTGGGCTGCCCTTGGGAATTGCTTTGTCAGACTCCTGATGCTGTCCCAGAAGCCCCACATCTCTAAACCAATGTATAGTCAGCATGTCTTAGTTCAGTTTGCCTGATTACAGACCTTGAAATCTTTAGAATTATCTCATTAGATTGGTCAACAAGTATGGAAAGTAGCATTGCTTACTCATTATCAGTAATTTAGTACAAGTTTCAGGCCCCTTGTGAAATTACTTCTGTATTTTCTCTCGCTTCTCCCTTTTTTATTCCATATATTTCTTCTCTGTCCGTTTTCCTTCATTCCTGATCTTTTGTTTGTGCTTTATCATTTCACACCAAAATTTAATGCCCTTACAAGTCACCTGTTAGGAATATTCTTGCATATATTTTCAGACAGAACAGCAGAGATACAAGAGCTGTTCAAAAAGTGATTTTTATTTGACATCCTATCTATGTGAAGTAGAACCATTTGCTCTAATCGAAATAATCAAATTATAAGTGCCATATAAAATGGGTCATTCTTCTGTCTCCTACACAGAATTTTTCCATAAGCCTGCCTGTGAGCTGAATCTTTCTTTCAGAAATCAGCCATCACCTCAACATGAATTCATTTATGTAAAAGAGTATGTATTAATGCAAGGCACACAATGTCTACATTGAGGAAAGACAGTGCTCAGATGAAGACTTCACCTTTAGAGGCTGTTGAAGCTAGAAATTAGGGAAACTGTCCTTACAGTACAGAAACAGCTCACAAGTATAGATAGAAACACTTCTGGGTATTTGTAAGTTCTGCAAAGGCTTCTAAAGCTAAGATTTAAATTGGGACACAGACTGAACCTCAAAGTCCTGAGTTTGGTGGTTTTACTTGTTTGTTTGTTTAATGTAGTCAGACTGCAGGGACAGCTAAGCTTTGCCAGCCTTTAAATCCACAGAGAAATGCACATGAGATAAACAGCTGTCATTTTAAAAGATGTTGCTGTATGTCCCTTCTTTGCCCTTCCCCTGAGAATACAGTGCCAGAGGAAAAGCACTACAGTCCTGGACTGACAACCCAAGGGATGAGCAGTGAAGCTTTCCCAAGCAAGGCAAAACCTATGCAGACACAGCAGGACACAGCCTCCTCTCCAAGCCACTTCTTCAATTTGAGTCCAGCCTGAGATCTCAGTTGAGCTGTTTCTAGCTATCAGGATAGCAAAATATTTATAAAGTTAATTTTGGGCACTCATGTTAGGGTAGCATACAGAGTCTGACACCTCTTGAGAAAACTGAGTCACATCAAATCACTAGTCTCTGGCAGAAATTATATTTGAAGCATATGCTGCCACCATAAAGTGCTGTTTTTATTTCGGGAAGAGACGAATCTGAAGCGGTCTGCATTGCACAAAGAGCTACCAATATTGCCATATGCACACTCGAAAGAATTGGGCTGAAAACTGCCTTTAACTTGTGCAGGAAAATCTGCTTTCAGCCTCCTAAAGGAAGAACAATAGCACCAACTGCTGCTAGCTCAACCAGAGACTGCTGGATCTTATTGCTCTAAAGCAGGAACGACTGCCCAGCACAAAAGCTCATTTACCTCATGGATCAGCTGCAGCCCATCTTTGGCCTTAGCTGCCAAGGAAGCTCTTTCATCTCTATTCAGCTGAAACCTCCCCTGATCTAAGCAATAAGACAGAAACGACGCTGAGGTGGGGGAGACCCAGATAAAAAAACATCTTCCTGGTTACAAAACAATGACCAAAACCTCTCCCCCAGGAAAGTCAGCAGAGAAGTATTTCCTCCTTGCAATTAGACAGTATTAAAGAACTCCTGTGTCATCCTTGTGCCTTGAAATGGCCTCTCCAGATGTTCTCTATCTCCATCACATATTTCTCTGTCTGTCCTGGCCCCTTTGCCTTGCTCAGGAGTCCCGTGCAGAGATGCATGGGAGAACCAAAAGCCAGCTCCAGGCTCTAACAAAAGGACTGTGAGAGATGAGAGAGTTTAGAAGCTGCATTTAGCAAATGTTTTGAAGAAATTGACTTGAACTTCTTTTCTAAACTCTATTCTAACAGAGCATTTGGGAAAGGAGGAAACTTCTTAAAGAGAAAAAAGGATTACATTTCTATGCTCTATTCTTATCCAAAGAAATCTTCTTTCACACAACGTTACAGCATCAATAAAATACAGCAGATTGCCTGGGCATATCCTTTAATAATTTGAAGGTAAAAATAATGGAGCAATTACAACATAACATATACATCTGTAAAGAACCCTGGTGCTCAAATCTTATGGCAGTAATAGTCAACACTGGTAAGAGTTTAAGTGTTATTCATAATTTCTGGTTGCCTCTGAAGTGTAGCAGATATGAGGACCTTTTCACTTTACTTCTGGCCAAAGGGAATTGGCCCTTGGAATTCTAGGCATGGTTGTCCTCTAATCTGTGCTACAATTTGCTAATTATTTTTATTATTATTTGATTATTAGCTTAGCTGTTTGCCTGCATTCTGATAACTACAGAATTACAGAGCCCCCAGACTCTCTTGACTGCTGATTTTGAACAATTAGAAATATGTAACAGAAGACTTTCACAGAGGTCAGGGAAAAATTTTAAAATATTATATAGAAAGACATCAGACTGTTAATACATGCAAATATATTGATGACATCTGTAAACACTGCTTGGAAAGACAACACACCTGCTTTTTACCTCTCACACAACTACTTCAAGAACTAAGCAAATCATGGTAAGGTAGCAGCTCTAACCCAAAATCTAATGCCCAGACTCAAACCCAGTGTCCCAAGATAAAGTCTTCTTTAGCTGATAATGTGCTCTGGAAAGCCAGATAAGGGCCCTTCCCTTTGCCATGTGCCACCTTCCCACACAGGAATTTGTTTCATTTTAATTCACTGCATTTCCCTATAAAGACTGTCTTAATCAAGTGAGCAAACTCTGGACCTGGTTCAACATCTTTTAGGGGCAAGACATTTTCAGCAATTGTTATTTTTAACATGTGTGAACCGGCTCTACTAAATTTCCTTTCAGCATTGTCCAAAGAAACCTGCCTGAGTATGTAAATGGTTCATATGTTCTGCTTTTTCCTTTTTTGAGCTACTTTGGATAGCAAATGACATTCTTGTGACAGTTACAGCAGATTGTATTTTCTGGTACAGTAAAGCAAACTCTCAAATTTTTTCAGTACAGTAAAGCAAGCCATTTTAAATATCACTGCATTTTAAGGCTAGAAGAGACTGAGTTGTTCACCCAGCTTCCCACAGAATAAATCAGAGAATTTCATTCTGTGATTGCTATATCTAACTCATCTCTAAAATTCATTATTCCATTTACATCTCGAAGAATCTCAGTATTTAACAAGCAACATTATTTTGACTTCAAGAAATAAATTTCATATCAGTTTATACCACGGATCATTGCAAGCAAGAATCCAACACCCTCATAATTATCAGACAGGGCATGTTACTGTAGCTCATTAAAACTAGAGTTCTGCCAGCATTGAAATAGTCCTTGGTGCCTTAATGGTAGCAAAAAGCCTCATGAAAGTGTTGAGTTTACTCTGAATGATCCCTTTCATTTAAGGCATGGGGATGCTTCCCATTGAGTTCCCTCCCAAGACAGCCCTGGTAGAGGGATCTTTACTGTTCACCTTCTCAGGAACTGTGAAACAACAGGATGAAAAAGCAGACGCTTCCTGAAATTGGTGAACTGACAGGTAACAGAGTTCGACTACATTTCGCTTAGCATACAAGGGAGAAATTGGATCTTGCTAAACTTGATTAATCCAAAACATTCAGTACTCAGTTCCAGTAATGAGAAACACTGAAAACCTGGTTTCACTTGGTGAGGTAAATGCATCTCAGAGGTCTTTTTGCTATTAGTGTAAAGAACCTTTACTGATGAGGAGAAATAACACTGAGAAGAAGATTGATTCTGTGAGACAAACCACAGTGAGACCAGATCAGTGAGACTTCAAAAACTTCTGAGATTTGGCAGGAAAACATAAGATCTCGGAAGGTTCTTAAAACACATAAAACTGTCTGGATAACATAATTTTTCCTTGTATCTCACCCTAACCCTCAAGCCACTTTTTCTCCTGTCTCAGTCAATATCTTCAGCTGGATGGGAAGAAGGAACATACCCTAAATTAAACTATGAAAATAACAGGCAGTGGCTTCTGACTACCAGTCTTAATGTTTCATTAAAAAAATCAGATTACCCTATTAACCTGCCAGAGACAAACAGAAGTCTCTCAGCATAACTTAAAACATTGAAAAAAAACCTTCTTAAACTGACATAATTAATTCACCAGTGGTCAGAGGATCAAGGAATAAAACTGAGAGGCAGATTGGCTATCTTGATAATAGCAGGGAAAGAACCATAGATAACACTCACTTGAAGAAATGTAGTGATACATTTTTCCACAAAAAACCAAAACAAAAAACAACCCAAAAACTCAAACGAAAAAGCACCAAACAAAACAAACCACTGTTATGGGTACAGGCTTGTGTTTGAGGTACATGACAAAAAGTAATTTTCTCCATCTGGAACTGGAAAGCATAGAAAGCAACTCTCGTTCTTTGCTGCAGAAGCTGACATAGGTGTGAATAAAGCCATGCTGCTAATTGGCAGGGGAAACAATCAGCAAATAAAGTTGATTGTTAATATTTACATAGCAAAATCATCCTGCCATTATTAGAAGATTACTCAGAACAACATTTAAATACCACCACCTTCTGCTGATTACAAACTGGCTGATTAAGCCGAGGAGACAACTGAAACTCACCGCTTTCCTCTGGCTCCCAGCACCTCCTGCTCTGTGGGCAGGCTCCTCATCCTCATGGCCACACAGGGAAAAACTCCCCGGTTCTTGTTCTAAGGTCAGGGGCGGAGGGAAGCTGCAGGGCCGGCGGGGTGTGAGGGGGATGAGCCGCAGCTCCTGGGGAGAGGCATCCTAAGGCACCTGAGGCAGGAGTGGTTCCTGAGGTACCTGAGGCCCCTGAGAGTCTGGAGGCCAGGGTGGTTCCTGAGGGTCCTGAGGCCCCTGGGGCAGGGGAGGTTCTCAAGGCCCCTGAGGGACCTGGGGGACGGGTGGTTCCTGAGGCCCCTGAGGGTCCTGAGGCAGGGGTGGTTCCTGAGGCACGGAGGTCTGGAGGCACTCAAGGAGCTTTCCATGGAAAGCACCAGCCTGTTGACATGGAAGACTTTGGCATAAAGGAATATCAGCATATTTTTACAACTTTACACACTTCTGTTTAAAGACAGATGTAAGATTAGCTGGGTGCTAATATTGAATAGTGTGCTGTACATCTCTACCCCGTAAAGGAATGATCAGTAGCCTTGAAACATGAGATAGTAATAACATGAGATAGTGCAGAGGATTTGTGGGCTCATGGAAAAGTCCAGGTGTTTGGAGATCCCCGGGTCCAACATCCTGTTAAAAGCAGGGCAACAGACCAGGTGAACTAGAGCCTATTAAGCCAAGTCTGGAGTGCTTGCAGTGAGGAAAGAAATTTGCACTGTTTTGTGGGCAATAAGTTCCTACAGCTAATTGCTCTACTGAAGAAATTTTTTTTTCCCCTTTTCTTCATTCCAGACAGAGCTGCCCGTGAAGAAGGTTGACCCTGTTTGCTCTTGCTCTGTCACTGTGCATCCTTGTGAAGAAAGAACCCTTGTCTCCTCTTCAGCTATCTTTTGAGTACTGGAAAACACAGTATATCTCCCTCGACCCTTCAAAAATCCCATGTTAATTTCTCTCCCAGTGATAAAATGACTGTCAACACAGGAGAAACATACTACATGAACAAACCAGCTCAAACAAATGGCATTTCTCTTAGATAAAACTAACAAAAAACACATCTCTACCCCTGAAAGTGAAAACAGAATAATCTGTTTACATTGAACCATCTAAATATACAAGCTTCATTTTAAAAATAGTTTTATATAACAGAGAAGTCCCCGAAAGGATTAGTTATCAGGGCTTACATTAGAGACACAAAGTGCCTCCAAAACTCAAGATGAAGCCTACTAAGTAAATGCAAGTTTTAAGTTAAGACTGCAAGACATTCACTTACCCTGAAGGCTTAGATCCTTCCACAGCAACTGAATTAGCAAGAGCCTAAGTTTCATGGATTTTTTTTTCCCCGAAATGTATGTCACCTGTTCTTGACCATTTTATGCAGAATTTAGAGTAAGCTTCAAAAGATGCACCTATGTTAGTGCTGCAGTTTGGGTGAAGAACGTGTTCCCACAGAAAGCCTGGATGCTTAATTTGTTTGCACTCTCTGTTGCTACATGCTATGTAGACATGTAGACATTTTACATCTAATTTGAGAGAAACTTACTTTAATACTGGAAATACTTGATCTAGAATCAGTAATTTTCTTTCTCTGAGCTCTTTCACAAGCATAATAGTTAAAAAGACATCTGTGGAAAATTATAGGAAAATCATATTAGCTCTGCATGACACAGATATATTAGACTTTGCACTTCACCCTGCAACTTTGGTAAATCAGGTTTATCATTCTGTTGAAAGATGCACATATCACTACAAGTAACTAGAATTAAAAGGGGTGCACAGGAAGGTAGAAGCTAATAGAACAGAATGTCTTTCCAAAGGGCACAAGGCATGCCATTTAGAAGTGGAAGTCAACAGTAATCATTCACACTCTCCAGCAGCCAGCAGGCAGAAATTCTGCCTTCCAGGCACATATGATACAATGCTTGGACTTGCTACCTTCACAGGGAAGTAAAGTTATTGAACACTAGTGTCACTGGGCAAAAGCACTGAATTTCTAGAAAATGTAAAGATTCCAAGTCATCCACCTCAAAAGGAGTGCTTTACAATGTCATTTATCAGTCAGGCCATGGCATTGCTGATGCAAAATGAATGCAGTCCCATGCCAGCAGCTGCTTTCTGACACTGCTGAGGAGCTGCAGCTTTCTCCTAACGTCAAAATACTTCATGAATTTTTTTACATTGTGATCAATTTCCAGTAATAGAAAACCTGCTGGTTTTAGCAGTTATTAGCTCCATACTCAGCTAATGTAAAAGCTGTGTCAATTTACCTCATGACCTAAATTATGTTATGCAGGGTCAGCTAGCTTACCCAGGGAGAAGGATGCAATAGTTAGCTGAGTCAGACAACCATTTCATTAATATTGTTTCAGTTGCACGTTCTAATAAAGGCAGTGACATGATGAAAAAAATTTTATCATTTTTTTGGCTTGTAAATCTTACCCTAGAAGTTCACATATAGACTTTTTCTGACATATTATAGAGAATCTACTGATGTTTTCATCTAACCTCCAGAACAGAAAACCACAGCAAAATAAAGTTAAGCTATGATAAATCATGACTGCCTGTGAGCACTGTAGAAATACGATTCCCTTGATGGCCCTGAACCTCCTCACCTTATCAGCATTTTATGACACAGCAGAACCCCCATTTCTGTGTCTGGATGCTAAAAGCTTCAAGGTTATTGCTGGTTTTAAGGAGTCTTTTAGTCTGCAGACAATGCCATCCACTGCTTTGCTAAGTGTGGCATGGAACATTAAAAGCTGCATTAAAGAAAACCAGACATTTATCTCTGTATTTCAGATATAAACTTGGTATCATCTTTTACTACTATAGAAAAATATTTGAGATGGATATGAGATGGCCCATGACTGTTTATAAGGTTAGCAATATCGTTCTGGGCAGCTTAGTTTTTTTTACAGAAAGTGGGCAGATACTACAATACAGTACAAAGATGGGAGAGACTGCAAGAAAAGTGGGAAGTAAATGCTGTAAAATACACTGGACAAGAGGTAAGAAAACCTGGCTACAGGTTGAGACAGTGTGGGAATGATGAATTCCTAAACATTTGGGTTGCTGTGCCCCCTAAATCAAGCAATGACCACAATCCACTAATTTTCCTGTTTTTCAATTAAGCAACTCTTCTGAGACACACTGCTACCTGCACTGGACATAACTCCTGTTTCAAGAGATCCTGGTTATTTAAGCAGGTAAAAATTAGAAAATATTTACACCTGCCCTCTCCTCTGATGCGACTGGTAACACACCTGAAAGTATTAATCCCACAAAAAACAGTACAAATCACAATTTCAGGGCATGAGATGAGAAGCATTAAAAAATTTGTTGCACGAAGAACTGTTGGGCCAGTGATGGTGAATTTATTACCATTTTGTAGACTTGACATGTGACGGATGAGAACGTTTTGAAGACACCTGCTTGACATTTCACATCTCATATCAAATGGGTAAATCCCTGACATATTCCATGCATTTTAAAGACTTCTGGCAGATTGTATTCTCCTGAAGTACTCAAAGGCTATTTATTGCACTTGGAAATGGCCTTCAGTCTGTATCAGTGTAAAAACAAGCTCCTGAAAGGCAAATTACTAAATGCAGAGCTCTCCTTACCTATGATTTCTTATGCAGATTAGTTAAGGTATTGATTATTGTCTCCTGCTGTATGGCCAAGTGTCAACTGTGTTCTGAAAAGAATTAACATATGGAGAACACCACACTTTAATTTTGATACATTACAAAAGCCATGATATAAAAAATGACAATGTACATCATGATGGATGCACATTTCTCAGTAGAACAGTAACATACATGCACATAAACACAAAATTAACTGTTATTTTTTATTTACTTAATTCTGTACTTAAAAGATCACCCATCTGCCTTGATATTTGGGTGAAAGAAAAGGCAGGGTGAACAGACCAATAGCTATTGACCAAAACCAGAAAAAGCCAGTATGAAGTGAAAATAAAATTCAAGAGGAATTTTACACCAGTGAGTGAATCTGTAGATCAGTCAACTTGATAAAGGTAAAACAAGATTATTTGGAACACAGTTTAGGGCATTACTCCACACAGAATACATTTATTGTATACAGACTTGACAACGCATTGTTCCAAACATATTTCAGTTCAGTAATCTCACTCTAGGCATCTTTCTACATTGTTTGGGTTTGCCAGTGTTTTTGTTAATTTGATTTTGTTGCTTTTTGGTGGTTTTTGCGGGTTGTGGGGTTGGCTTTTTCTTTTTTTGGCTGTTTTGGTTTTAATCTTTAATCCCATTGTTACCTTTTTAGCAACTTCTCAGCACAACCCACACACTCATAAAATCTACAAACTTTCAAGCAACTGCAGATAAAGATGTACCTCTGAGAGTTTCCAGTGATATATGCAGGAACCTTGTGAAACAAGTAAACAGTTTTTCTGCATTTGAAATACACTAAAAGAATTTACAGATGGAAATAAAAAACAGACACCAAGTTATTTTTTTTACAGATTTTATGTACACCTCATATCTTCCATTTTTACATGTGAACTAGTATCTGCAATTAAGTTTGAAACATTTGAGATTGTTCTTTGCATTTGCATTCTTATTTAAAAAATTATAAAATTCTTGTTTAAAGAAAAATTAGCACAGTAAAAGTCTGGATGCATGGCTGCCACTGTGTACTACCTACCAACAGCTTGTGCTGGATTAAATTTCATTCTCAAACCTGCCCTCTGTGATAGCATCACCACTGAGCAGAATGATCCAGAGAGAAGTCAGTGACAGCTGAACAGTCACAGAATGTGCTGATTTGGAAGGATCCACAAGGACCATCAGATGTTACCCGCTGGATCACAGTCCCACTCAGACACCATCTTTATCCTTGCCAAGTGCCTGAGCTCCACTGCAACTCCATGCTCAGTGATCTGTTTTCTGTCCCTGCCTCAGAACCCATGCAGTCTCAGCGTAAACCCAAACCTAAGATGGCAAACTACACAACTGTGACTGAAGTATGCAACTGTTCAGCAAAGGAAGCAGAACTGCCACCTCTCCAAAAAAAATCCATTCAGTTACAAATGAGCAACTCAGGATACAACATTTGGAGATTCCAGTTTGTGGCACATTTTTCCACACATTAGCTGAACTGTAACCTACGTGGCCAGCAGTTTCTTCAGGCAGGAATTTTAATTTTTCATGAACACATTGCTCTAATAAAGTACTTGGCATTAGTTATGGCTTTTGAATTAAAATGCATTCATGACATTAAATTTTAAAACCACTAAGCCATTAATTTTGATCGGCTTTTTTTTTTCCTAGTATAGTGTTTGCAAGAATTAGCAACTAAGCGCATATTTCACCAGCAAAAGAATAAAGGCTGTACTAATAAAACTTACTTTTGCATGTCCCTGCAGAGAATGGCAATATTTTATACACCAACTGCACAGCAAATGAAAGCCAAAAACAAATTTGCTGTTCCAATAAAGGCTAATCTGTCAAATATAACATAATAGTTTAACTTATTATCAAGGGCAACTTAGCACACAATTTGCTATCTACATGTTCTTGTGAATTCAGACCTAAAAAGGTTTGCAGCATTGCAAAACAGTTCCATAAATTGCCTAGCTCAAGCATTGACTTTAGTACCTATTTGTGAAACCACCTTCCTAAAAAAATTTCCAGGTAATAGCTAAATACCTGAGCCTACTCAGCTGAAGATGCTGTTACGCCATTTCTTCAGGTATGCAAGTCCCTGCAGTTGCCCTACTATACCTTACAAAAAAATTCCCTTTTTGTCTGCTTTGTTCAGACTAACATTCAAAAACTCAAATAGTATAAATCAAAGGTATTTTAATTTTTAATGTAAAATCATTAGTTCAGGTACAACCACTGGTCCCACTAACCCTGTTACTGAAAGCAATAATGACCTGCTGACAGTACATAAGGCCAATAAGAGACTTCAAACCATTTCTTAACTCATCATGCTTCATCTCGTACTTAGGAAACAGTGCAGAGTGATGACACTGAAGGTGTATAACAGGAACAGCCAATCTGATATCTGATTCTCATGCTCGTCTCATTATACTGTTCAATAAACTGCACTCAGGGAAGTAGCTCAGCTGTAGTTGTACATTTTAATTGAATACAATTTACACACTTTATACACCTCTAAGTAGTGCGTCGAATTTGCTCAGCAATAAGAAGCTCAGTAAAACAGATGTCTACTCCTCCAGCTTCCCCACTTCTTAGTATCAGTTTTCTTTATTACTAAATTAAGCACAACATAAGTGTCTAAAATTCCAGCTGTGTTGCAAAATGCTGCTGTAAGGCTAAATTTTTAAGTCCAAGTAGTTTCATAATCTATGTGCAGTTATTTATGAAGGCAGCAGGAATGCTATTCTGACAACCTAATTAAACTTCCAATAAAGTCAGCAGGAATCTGATTGCAAAATGGCTCATTTTATAAACATCACTACTTTTATGATTGACAAAAATATGCACAATCAGGTGCCAGCTCCTTCACAAATACATATTTTATAACTTGGGTCACAAACTGCTTGCCAGTACAAAATTCTAAGATGGTAAAGATCTGTCCTCAATCCATAAAAACCAACACAGGAAACATAAAGATTCCATGGATGTTCCTCTTCTGCCCGTTCCACATCCATGTAACTTCAGTAGTTGCAGAGGAGTTAACTGCCAACAAATACATAAATTTACATCTAAATCAAGCCACCTCCTGTATGCAATACTGGATCTGGGATTATACCTGCATTAAAAACACAAGTGAAGTACAAGCCAGGGAAAAGATAACTGACCCTCGCTTATTGCAAACCTACTCTACAGTCTGCATGTCACACTGCATGTGAAGCACACACTTCTCCAAAATCTGCTTTTCAAGCAGTCTACCAGAAGCCTCTTTAAAACAGCATAGGCTATGATGTACTGATTTAAGTCTGAAAAAAAATGACACTTCTAATTTGAAATGTTCAATTTTAAAAAAGCATACATAATATTTCACTATTTAAAGCAGAAATGAACTGTAAACTGAACCACTTGCTCGTGGTAGCAGCTGCTGTGTTGGAAGAAGCCATTACAACAGCTTTGATCTGTACAGTACAGGTTAAAACCAAGTACTCAAATGTTTCAGCCAGCTCCAATATGACATAGACATTTATAATAAGCTTAAGTACAGGGAAAACACAGTAATGGGGTACTGCCCACCTGCCCACACAAACAGCAGACATCCCAGTAGTTCTGTAGTGCCCACTCTTCCCAGTCACCATGCTAAATCCATTTCAAAATCCAGCATCAGCTGCTTCTAATCTTGGGATTCATGGGAAGGGGTGGAGGGCAGGGGGGGTGTTTGGGTGGTTTGAGTTTTTACATTTCCATTAAGACCATTTGAAAATACAGTCTCAATACAGCAGGGATGGAAACATACAACCAAAAGTCACACTGCACAGTCCTCATAAACTTAAGACATAGTTTTAAAAATCTCTTATGGAGATATGACTTCGGGTTTTATTAAAAATGAAGTTAATATCAAATTAAAAACCAAAACAGAATAGGTAGAAGATTTTATTTTTGTCAAACCTTAAATGTAAAGTATATTAAAAAACATGGTTTGGAATTTCAAGAACAGGAATATAAACATGTATTTTCTATCCCAGAAAAAAAACCATGCAGGTGTTACAGTATTTGATCATTCTCTACATTCACTGGTATGCAACATCAACTTAATGTTATTCCATAGATACAGAGATGCTGTAAATTGGTACAAATACCAGGATCCTCTGGCCTTACACTGTAGATAAAGCAAATCTGTTCTTTGGTAATTGGAGAAGGCTGATTTTCCATTCCAAGGCAGGACTCTTAGGAGGCCACTCAGCTCAGAAAATTACAACTCCTGTAGACAGTCTGGGCTACTTTTGTCACGAGAAAATAGTATTAGAGGTATAAATGCAAAGAAGTTAAAATTATTCATTCCTTGTGGTGGCTGTTCCAGGGGAAAAAAAAATCCCAACTCTCTCCTCCTCAATTCATCATTTAATCTAGGTAACATTTAGACTCATATGCAAAGTATTTGCTACATGGGAATGTACACATGCATACTTTCAGTTTAAAGAAAGAGACGTGTGTGGAGAATGGCAATTTAAAGTTAACATGACTTGAAGGTACGCCTATAATAAAGTTTAAAGATTTAGTAAACTGGGACATTACAAATCCAAAAAAAGTGTTTCTAGATTTTTGATCTTCCCTTTTTCAACAAAGACTGACAGAATATACATATACAGGCTGACATTTTGATTTATCGAAAACAACTTTCACTTTGCTTAGTTTGCAAGTCCTATTGACTAAAATGCAGTATCATTCACAACAAAATATTTTCAGTAAGTGAAACAGTAAGCAAAGAAACCCCAAACTAAGCTCAGAAGCTAAGTGATTTAGAAAGCCTGGAAACATCTATGTGTGTGTCAGTGTGTCTATAACTTTTTTGTACACTACATCTGTAGACACACCCACACATTTATTTACACACACCCGTGTGCACACGCACACTCACAGGGGGAACCTGCCGTGGAGATCCAGCTATCATCTACTCAGGAACAAAACACATTATTTAAAAATGTGGCTAATTTAACAAAACAGAGAAGAAACTGCTGCTATCAAAATATACAATTTGGATTGCAGACTAGAAGGCTAACAACATTAAAAAAATAGTTTTAAGCAAAACCCCTTTGCTTCTGAATAACAACAGGTATCAACCTGCCATAGCATGAATCATCCAAATAAGATTTTATAAAAAGTTTAAACTGTGACCCTTCCTCATTTGTAAAGTTCTTGACATATATAGTGCGAGCTCTGGTCTACAAACTGGAGCTCCTTCCGTTTTTTTCAATCCATACTTCAGGAAATAAATGGCAGCTGAAGGATTCAGAATCTCAAGTGAGATTTGTGCTTTACCATATACCTGAAAAAAAATTAACAGATGACAGCATTACTACCCTTGTGGCATTTATAGGAATTTTACTCGCAGGAACAAAATGCACAGGCATTGTTAAAAGAGAATTCTTAGGGAGTTAGAAAGTTGCCAAAGAGATGCAATGAGTTACACATCATAGCTCTGTGTTATGCACAGGATTTGTCCCACTAAGTAACAGCTGGCTACAGCCTTGCCTCAAAGAAAACTCATTTTTTCCAAGGCACTGCATGACCTCTAACATTGAAAGACTGTTGTTAAAGACAACTAGTTCATTCTGGGAGTTCAGATACATTGTTCATTGGAGATTTTTAAATAGAAAGCCATGGAAAGTTTGATGATTGGAATTATTTTGACAATTCCCACAGGATTTTTCTTTCTCACTCAATCCTTCAAGCAGTTTGCTGTGCAATCAACATGAAAAGACTAAACATTAATGAAATGCACAGGCTTCTCCCCTCCCTCAGTATTTCTTCAACTGCTTCATGATAATAAAGTTTTTTCTCCACAACATGAACAAGGTATTACAGTGAACTTTCCCTTCAGCAGGGTTCTGACCCAGAGAATCAGAGTCAGAAGGCAGGGAATCGTGGGACTAATCAATGATTAATGGTAACTACCCTTCCTTTAAATCTACACTTTAGAGATTATTACTTACAGTCTGTAAACATATACCACTACATATTATTAACTGTATCATCAGGGAAAATCAAAACAAGCAGTATTTCCAAGCTTAAACACTGTTCACGTGACTAAGTTGTAAACAATTCTCTAGCTGCCAGAACTTAATTCCCACCAAAACCACACAAGCATCAACATCAAGGACTTTCAGCAGGAAACATACCTGTCCAAAGTTTCCCAGAAGCGTAGGAATACTGGCCTGTCCAAGTGTCTTTTGTGGTAGCTGAGTTCTAACACTGTTACATCCCACTTCTGTACATTGGGATCCAGGCGCACTTCATCATATTTGAGATGAAAAGCTTTAACTACAGCAAACAGAAAAGCATTTGGTACAAACATGAAGACTTCAGGGTTTCTTTACTGGTCAAAAAAATCCTACCCCACCCTTCCTTTTTCAGAATGAAGCCTGGGAGTAAAATTAACAAGCCCATAACCCAAAGAAGTCAACTACTCACTAAAGGGCACCGTTAAATGGAGGTCAATGGCTCTCAGGCTATTCCAGGGTGAAGGAAAAGGGCAGCCCCTACTTTTAGATGCACAGATGCCAGGGGAGCAGCAGAAACACACTGCCAATTCAAGTACATTCTCTCTGAGAAACAAAGAAGTTCTTTCTGAAAATCTCTGAACTGCCAAAGAATTAAAAATAATAAAAAAAAGGTATTTCCTGAGACCTTTGAGTAGGAAGCCTGGCTATCTCCTAAAAGAATCTGTAGAAGATAGTAGAATGCCAGTGCAACCCCCAAATGCTACATAAAGTGTTCCAAAAAATTTAGTAACTGCCGATTTCCACTGATCTAGTACTCAGTCAAAAATGGTAAAATAGTAACTGTTACTTTTCTCTTGTGAAGTATTGTCACATGTGAATTACGTAAAGCCAAAGCATTTACACAGTGAACATTAAAACCAACGTATTTAAGCCTTGTAAAATTCCTATCTGGTAACCCAATCTGCTGATATTAGTAGTATTGCAAAAGTAAAACAGAAGCCACCAGTCTTGTGGAAACTAGTTATTTTTAATGCCATGGTTGTATCTTCTTCAGATACCACACTCTTAATTTTGTCTTCCACAAAACCAGTTCTCTTTTCCAGATCCATCTGGGAACTTCCTAGAGGGTTAGTATGCGAAATTAGCATTTTTTTTGCTGACAAACTAAAGAAATTATCATCTGACTTGTATCTTTGCCAGATAAATTTCCAAGCTTGGTGATTAAGAATACTTATACATTATCTCTGCTATACATTGTTGCATGTATTCATATAACTTCAGAAAAAAAACAAATAAAGATATACCAGGGCCTTACACAAAAATTCAACACCTGACAGAGTTTCTGCATTCAAGTTAAAGGTTATTAAGCACAAGAGGATCCACTTCTGAACCTGAAACAAATCACTATTAAAGCTCCCGGATGTGCTCTGGGAGGAACACCTTTAAAATGGTAGTCAAAATTCAGTATTTGCTCATGTAAGTGACAGCATTCAAAACTTCATCTCAAACACTCGCTTGTAAATGTGAAATTAGGCTGGTTTGCTACAATTTGAAACAATCAGGAGGCCATGCATAAGGAAAACTAGGGAGCACCATTTTAGAGACTCAGCTAATGAAATGTTCTGTGACAAAGCAATTGATCAAATAAAACCCATTTGGCAGGCTCTGGCCCAGTACACATTTTATTGAGGAGTTCTTTCTGGTAAACCAGCTGCTTGTTTTCCAACAGGACAGTGACAAGCCTTGAATATTTGGTAACCACGGCAGACCCAGAGACATGGAAGAAGAAATGCAAACTGCAGGTAAAACAGCGAACGGCTGCAAATCCCAGAAACCACATTTGTGAAGACTTCTGAACCCTATATATATGGCAAAACAATAGCTTTAGATAAAAATACATACATAAAATTGGACTGACGCTGTCTGAGCTGTCTTCATTTACCTGATTTCATTTGAGGGGTGAGCAAAGTAATTAGGGAAAATTCTAGAAATACACTTTATCAGGAAAATATTTTTAAAATACCATGCTCTGAAGCAATGGAATACATTTCTAAATTGAGGATCCATTTCACTGTATGAATTAAGACCTCTTTCACTTGAAAAACATAAGAATTTGTACACCTTCAACCTGAACTATGCAGGCTGTGATTGTGATCTTTTGGCATGTGGAGACCAGAAATGCCAAAACAAGTCAGAACAATTCCTACAGCCTCCACAGATGTAAATATAAAAATAATAAAATTAATAGGAAGCAGGATGTAACTGCTAGCTAGACCTTCAATATTTCACTGCATTTTTCTTGGCTTTGCTTTTTGCAATTGCCATTTTCTCAGTATCTTTATTATGAAGTGCTATTTTCTTCTTTCATTGATCTCTTTTGTTAAACTCTTAAACTCTCTCCTGTGGTATATTTTTACTTTTACAATGACTTTCAGGCTCTTCTCTCTTTCCCTGCTCATTCTCAATCCCCCCTTTAAGTGACTCATTCTACTTTCTTGTTCACAGACCCATCCTTAGCTTTCTGTCCCACAGTTGAGTTTTTTCCTTGCTGCTCACCAAAGTAGCATTCTCTTTGCAGATTCTACCTCACATACCAAAGAGGGGCACACACAAAACCTGATCAAACCTGTTTCCTCATCACACTGACTGCTAGATAAAAGAACTGAACTAAGGTGAGTTTAGGGGTGGTTTTTTGTTGTTGTTGTTGTTGTTGTTGTTTGTTAGTTTGGTTGAGTTTTTTTGGGGAGAGTGTATGTATGTGTTGCCTTAGCATTTCTTAAAACAATCTGAAACCATAGGACACCATCAAAAGGTCTGTTTTCTAAGGCAACTCCAAACTAAAGCAACAGTGAAGAGAAGCTGACAGATTCCTTAGATATTATGGCCCACCTCTCTGTCACAGGGATGAATCGTGCCAGAGAAGTGCCTCAAAGCACCACAATTGTGGAGAATCAAGAAACCTGTTCAGACCTACACAATGCTCACACCTAGCTCACTTGAAACTTGAACTTTTTAAAACTCTGAAGTTTTTGTCAGACACCAGATGATATTTTCAACGCTTTCTTAGTGGGACACTAGGTAATTAATCCTCTCTTCAAAATAGCACTGGAATGTGAATACAGCCTGTAAACCTGTTATCCATGAATTGTTGGAATATACATTGTCTGTCCACGCTTTTTTTAGAAGACTGGAAAGCAGATTTGTACACCAGCTACTAGTGACTCTTGCAGCTGACAGCTCTGAGAAGATTTCCATGAGCTTCCACAGATCAGAGCAGAACAACCACAAAGGGCGTGGGAACAATCGCCATCGTGAGGGGACCAAAGCTTAAAGTCTGCTCAGCCACCCGTGCCCAACAGCACTTTGGCAGCACTCTGTCATGAGCATAAACACCCTACAAGAAACCCCAAACACAACAACAAACCCCAAACCAAGGAACAAAAGAAATCCCTTACTTTTTGCAAAGATATCAACAGGAGATCCATCCGGCAGGAGCCAAGGCCAGCCCTTGAACTGCCAGGCAGGCCCCTGGACAAACACGGCCACCACACGGTCCCTGGAACACACAGAGGGATGGACGTGGGCATGGGCATGGCCTGGGACACTTCAAAGACCTGCTGTCCTAAACAGGCAGTGTGCCTTAGCATAGCTGCTTCTTTTATCAAGCAGCATAGTGCATTTAACAACCACACCTCCAGCACAACTGCTTTTCCTCTTGTAAAGAAAAAAAACCATTGCTGTGATTCTGCTGGGCTTTCAGCCCTGTCCCTTTGCAAAGGGCAGCTCAGTTTCTCAGGTTACAACTTCTAGAAGTCAGTGTTTCTTGGTGGTCATCACTACTTGACTTTGGAAAAGGGCTCCAACATTTTCAGGGGTAATCTTCTGCAAATGGCACTATAAACTGAGATATGCAGATGTAAAAGCCTTTATTCTCAACACTACTGACTTTCAGGATGAAAATTAATAAGAAGCAACAGCTGCTAAATTTTTGCAAAGTGAAATTTACCTATTTCAGCTATTTTAAGAGTACACAACCATTACCTGTGGTCTAAGAAAATAAATTTGTGATCAAGATGAAGCTTTTGCATTAGTAAAATTTTAAAAACCCCACCTATGAGAAGAAATTACCTCCTCATAGATGGTCTGTCTTTCTCTTGAACATTTACATCATCCAACCACAATTCCTACTGACCACTACAACTAATTACCTCTCTAATCTAATCCCCAAATTTTATTTATCATTAAATCCACTAAATCCCAAATGAAAAAGAATAATCAAGGTGAAGTTTTGTGGTCTGGTTTTCTTTTGTTTGTTTGTTTTTTGCAGGTTTTATAACGGCTTCCTTAGGTAAAACCAAAATTAAAAAAAAATCACACACCACTTCATGTCTTTGGTCAGAAGTACCTTAGAAACTAGTTTAGATGGGTCTTAAAGGTTTGATCATTAAAAATTTAAGTGCTTTTTAATATTTAGAATTTTAAATCCACTGATTTTGCATTAGTTCAAGTTCTAATTACAGAAAATAACTGATTTAGGAACAGAACCTTTTCAAAGTATTCCTCTCCATTAAAATCTGATTTGGAAATTACAAAATCACCAAATATGTCATTGTCCATGTCCCACATCTTCTCGCTTGTGAGAAAGAAGTAAAAATGCTGCATAATGCACTTCATCAAATAACAAAAAGATGTCAAACAACAATAAAAATGGTTCTCCAGAGTTTTTCTGTTCAAAGAGAGCTATTTTTAATAGCCTTGAAGAACGGCCTACCGACCAAATAATCCTTTTCCAGCTTTTTCATAAAAGGCAATCTATGATTCCCTTTCTGCAGCTAGGGCTCTTCCTTCAGAAGTATAATTCCAGTAGTTCCAATACTGGAATAAGAGTTCAGTCCTTACTGTCTGATATATTTTTTTTTCTTTAACTATTAAAGAAGTTGGAATGTCAGATGCTGATGGCCTGCAAATGTATCTTCCCCAGAGACTCTCCCTCAGAAAGCAGACAGGAGAGGAGGGGTTTTCTTGCAGATCATGGTTCAGTGACTTGCACATTACACTATCACAAACCAAGACAATAATATGAACATTGCTATTGGAATTTCTGGAACATTTCTGGCAAACCCAATAATACTAACTGTGTTGCTCATACTGTTAAAATATAAAGTGTTGCAAGTTTTAAAGAACTTCTAGATTAACTTAGTTTCATATTATTTTCAGCTGAAGACTCCTATACAGTTAATAAAATCCATCCTTATATCTATCTTCACTTTTTTATTACATTTCTGAGCATTTTATTGGTCCCCTCCAAATTCTGCATTGCCCTGGGTAAGAAACTGTGTAAATGTTCTTACCAGTCTTGTGGCATAAGTTTCAGAGGTTGGTCTACGACGCGGTAAGGCACAGTGACACTCACTGTGGTTCCCCCCGGCTGCATCTGGTCCTTCCTCCTCTGTATTAGAGTCTCATTCTCTCGTTGACAGCCTTGCTTCTTCTTCTCATCTGATGGTACAAACCTTAGGGAATAGCAAACCCCTCAGTAGACAAGGGCAATTTACTTGATGGCATCAGCAGGAAAAGTAACAGCTTTATTAGAACTTGGCATAATTGACAGCAGTCACTGAAGCCACTTAGCTCTCACGATGCCAAGTCTCCATCACCACTCATTCAAAACACCAAAAAAGTGTAAGAATAATATTTCAGAAGCCCTCATGATAAGAACAGTGATACTAAAAGGTCCTCTGTGCCTCAAAAATACAGCCTGACCTGTTCTTGGACATTTGAGGCCTTACACAATACATCTGCAGATGAGAAGCCAGACCACAACCTGCAAAGTACCACAGCTCTTCTTTTTAGTGACCAAGGGTAACCTGGGCATTAAAACAATTGCTTCCTGAAACAAATTTTATGAGATCTTGAAGCCATTAGAATTGTTATCAATTACAATTTTCTCAAGAAAGCTGGGATTTTTGGTCAAAAATTGTTTTATTTTTTTGGAGGAGGTGATTTTACAGTATCAATGATTCATCAGGTTACTATGATGCATGACACTACAGTGTTTTGGGGGTTTTTTTTTCCTAAATAGATTCTATGATGGAATAAGTGCTTGTAAAATCCAGATAATGTGGCCCTCATGTCATATATAACCTCCATATGACAAAAATAAATGCTAAGACACGACACAGCTTTGCTCCCTCCAATTAATTACAGATCCTTAATCTTTCAGCCCCCTCACCTTAGAAAACAAATGCAATCGCATTTCAAGGCCCTCTTTTTTATGCTGATAATAAAATACCCAGAACAGGTCTCAAAATTGGCATCATAAATGTGAGAGTAGCGTGGATCTTCTTACTGATACATCTCAGTGGACTTTGAGATAGATAAAAGAAAGGTAGGAGAGTCATGTCTTTCACAGAACTGGAAGTGTGTCATGGAAAGGGAAGCTGATGTGACCAGCAGCACCTTCCAGGCCAGAAAGAACAGAGTTCAGCCCTGTGTTCTCCCAATATTCTATTCAGAACCACCCAGCTGCACCACAACTCTGTCTGCTACTGAGATTTCATTACCAAAGCTTCTGATAAAAATAAAGCTGTTTCCCTTAAATGCAGTAGTTAGCAGGAGAATTTATGGTACATTTTAAAAGCACAGTACATAGCTGGTAACATTTCTCTTCATTACAGTGCACATGGTGCTTTTGAGCAGTTTACTACATTTTTTGGGTAAGTTGTTCGCAGCATTTCTATTTGCTCTCTTCAATCTATTTCTATTTGAATACTAAAAGCCAAATTTGAATGTGCTTTAACAGGCAGACTGCACTTCCTATTGTTGGAAACAAGAAAAAAGAATGAAAGATTGAATATGAGGTTCATTCTTCAGTCAACCTGAAAATACTAGCTTTCACTACATACCCAATGTGAAAATAGCATTTTTGGGGAAAAAAAAAAACACAACAAGAAAGCAAATATGTTTTAAGGCAGCAGGTGAAAACTGACAATAAACCTCCAAGCAAAACTGTTTTACTTTCCCCATGTAAATTAAGAGATGATGCCCCCTCATACTCCTCATGATTTAACGGTGTTTCAGAAACAGAAAGTCACAAGCAATTTCTGAAATTTGTGTCCAAAGGCATTTGATTGATTCAACTGCACTGTGAGATTCAAAAAAGCTCAACACCTGCAAATGACTATGAATGGTGCATTAAAGCTGACTAGCACTGCAAATACAGAAAAAGCATCACATAAATTAAATTATGCTTGTCTGACTAGTACATGTGAAACACCATCATTCTAAAGGAAATACAGACAAATAAGCTGTACAGGACACTGGAAGAAAAGTACACATTGGACACTTAGAATACATTGTTTTAGAAGTTAAGATAATAATTTCCCTAATAATTGAAGTAAATAGCAAACAGTTAATATTTACATTTGTTGTATCCATCACAACAGACTGACACATACAATTGAATGCTATACAGAAGCATTCAAGTGGGTTCTGCACTGGAAAAAGCCAACCAATGTGACAGCAAAATTTAAGTATTTCTTATCAATTTACTAATTAAAAACACCAAAGTGAGGTGCACCTTTATCATGAGCACTCCTAATGGCCTGTCCTGCCAATGTGTCACAGGCTTTGCTTTGCCAATAATAACTGATAGGAAACTGTAACTTAAAATGAGGATTTGCTTGGTGATCCTTCAGCTTTTAAGAAAAGTACTAATGAGTCTCTCATTACTCATTAGAACTAAAGGAGTCTGGACTGAAAAGAATGAAGATAAATTTAAAAAAAAAAAAAGTTACAGCTACAAGCCCTCAAACACCTTTTATCCAACTGGCAAGGTATATAGGAAAAGCCAGGGTTACCCAAAAAGGTGGGCAGCTTGAGAAGAATTTTTTTATTCTGTCCCTTGCACTAAACAAGAACAAACTCTTACAGAATATGTAAATTAAAATCAAACAGCCCTATACATATTACAGTGATAATCAAGTATTCATCTGAACAGGGATCTAAAAGGTCATTTTCTATGTAATTTGTAAATGCGAGGAAGCAAACACATTTTAAATGGAAACAGGAAAGCAAAGCAGCCCTGCCAAATGAGAGTACAGCCAATATTGCTACGCTACAGAGTAACAACTTCACCACTCAGGCTTCTCGCATTCTCTGCTTTAAATGTTTCTGTGTTTACGAGTTCCTCGTTTTTGGCAGTTTCTGCCCATTTCAGCTAGAAACTGTATCCCAGCCATTGAGGCACCATTCACTTGTGCCTCTGTTATGTCCCTCTAGACAATGGCTTCAGTTTTATTTCCTGGAAAAATGTGAGTTTTTGAGTGCAATTCTCCAGGACACAACACAAAGATATCTTGTTAAGGAAAAACTACCAATGAGCAGATTCAAATGGCACAGCAGAGAAGACAAGTGTCACAAAGCAAGCATTGAAGCAAGCACTTACATACAGATGAGCACACAGAGTACAGGAATAAAGGACAGCTTACAGAAAGTTTATGGAATGTATGCCTGCATTTCCGGAAAGCATCGACTCAGTAAGCACAGTAAAAGTCATGTACTCAAGAACTGAGAATCAATAGAAATTACTGTATGATTATAAATATATATGGCCTGTGTCATCACTACCCAGACATAAAACACCAGTGTAAAAAAACTCAGTATTAAACACCAAAAATCCCATCTTCTCATGGAGATTATTCATAATATTACTATATAATACTATAGCCAGTGGCTTAACTACACATTTGTACTTGACAGCTTTTTATACACCAGAAATGAGTTCTGAAACCTGAGTGTGCAGGAGCTTACAGTTTCTTGCTGCTTCTCCAGATTACTATTCCCTATTAAGGGAAAAAAAGAAAAAAATCCATATCTACTCAGAATGCACTTTTATACCCCTAGTAGGAAATTAATAGCCCCCGCTGTTAATTGCCAAAATCATTATCCACATGAAAAATGGTGCACTCTCACTTTGCAAAGGCAGCAGGTCCCTTCCCTAAGGTAACAGGCAAGCAATTGAACATCATCAGATTGTGGGAAGTAACTGGTCAGACACCATCCACTGAACTGCCTAAGCCACTCCTGCCTCAGCTCTAAACTCACAACTACTGGCAGCAGGGCCTTTAAAACACTTCCACTGAGGTCAAAACAGCCCTTTCTGGCCCTCAGCTCAGGCACACTGAAAAATGTATGAACAGAGAATAAGGCAACTCACCAGCAACCGAGATCATCACAATACACATCTGATTGTGTTCAGAACTGGAGACTTATTTTTACCACCCTCTCAGTATTTCTGTTAAATTACAGTATGAAAAGCTTCAGACACCTATTTTTGCAAGAGAACAAAGCTTTTTTAGGCTACATCATGCCTGAATCTATCCCAGATACTTCACTTGGTTTCATAGCTGGATAAATCCCCAGTGAGTTGCCTGGCCACATATGGTTAAATGCATCACAAGCAAGAGCATCATCACAATAAAAATACATCAACACCATTTAATCATTCTCATCTGCCTGATGGAATTCCTGCTTCGCTTTGGCTCCACATAAAGCAGAAGCCTTGCCTCTGAAAAGCCTGACTTCAGGTATATTCAAATACTTAGTCACAATTTCACAGAGTAATTGTGATATCCAGTGGTGCATTCAGATAGTAAGTAAGACTAAAATGTATAATATAAAATATTTTAAGGAAGCATCAAAACATACCAGAATGTATTGCAATTCTGATTTTAAATTAAATTTTATCTTTTTACTATTTGAGAAACTCTTCACTTTATGTTGTACTTGGCTCCTTAGAAAAGTAACCTTTCAAAAAAGGTTAGCAAGAATATTTGCATATTATCTAGCAGGTAAATTGTGTATACTACAATCACATACAGAAATGTCTCCCTTCAAAATCTAAGTTGCAAAAAAAATATTGAATAGAAAAATTAGACATCTTAAAAATAAAATATTAAACCAGTGCCATGCTTTGGGTTTGTTTGTCATATGTATCTCCTTCTACACATGATAATTTTTCTGCTTTCCATGTTCTCCACCTTAAAAGAGAGCCTAACATAAGTGATAAATTAAAGATGCTAAGCATCATTCAAATGTCAGCCAAATTTGGCATGAAAAACTAATATACTACAGAGCTATGAAAAGGCTTTGTAAAAATCTTGGTATAATTAATAGGTTTCTCTCAGTTCTTGGCAAATCAATTTAAGTCCTACCATAGAACTGGATGAAGAATCTCCTGTGTATTTTATAACCACCAACCTAAAACATCTGGCCATGATACAAGAATTAATTTTTCTCATATCCAAAGTGACAGTGCATTGCAGTCCAGTTCCTTACAAAACAAAATTTAAAAACTCCAGGACTGTAGACAAAAAGTACCCTAAAGACAGATTTCCAGCTATGATTGTAAATTTTGATCTCTAATTTGAGCTGATTTCTTTCCTTATTTTGTTTTAAGAAACATTTAAATGGACACAATCACAAAAGCTGATTTACGAAACCCAAATTCTCATTCTTTATGATCACACACTTCACAGACTGTGTTGCCTCGGGAATATCCATATCCCAACCATCCCAGGGGCATCGTCCTCCCAGGCTTCTCCTACATTTCTTCACAGTCTCCTCTACAATGGTTCTTACCCTTCCAGCTCCAAAAATCTCTCCCCCTTCTGCTGTATCACCAATCCCCTCTGATGGCAAATACAAGCAGGCTGACTATCTCTAGAAATACAAGAAATGCAAATCTATCTGCATCTTCCTCAGCAAGGGTAAGGCAGGGAAGATTAATTTAGGTGTGTCTTTTCTACCTGGACAATATTTCTTTATCCCAAAACCTGTGGCAATGAAAGGAGTCTCTGAAATCTTTGCTCTTCTGTCAAATTTAGCTGCCAGTGGGGAATGAGTTAAAGAAGGTGCTGACTTAGAGGCAGAAATTAGCTAAGTCTTCTTTCCTTGGAAAACCATCACATATCTATCAATCACACTCTACATCAAGGCTAGTTCTACACTCAGCATAGCTGAACAGTAAAAACAAACCCTGAAGCCATTCCTGAACAAAGTACTTCCATAAATCTGAATGCAAACAAATACAGGCCAGGTGGCATATTTTCCAGAAGAGTGCTAGACCTGTCATGGCTAAATTAATATTTTATTCTTCCGAATTCTGCTATTGCACTTCTGATTCATTAACATACCTTGCTTCTCCCCTTTCTCTTTCATATAGGCTAACTATACAGTGTCCTCCTTTGAACTCTCAAACTTCCTTTCAGTTTTTTCTGGATCATGTTCATTGCACTCTAAATATGAGCACACTCTCGGGACAGGCCTTGGGAAGTTGACTCTGCCCCAGTAGAGCTGAGAACAGCTGAAAACTCTGACTCCTGGCACAGATGTACTTAGACATGACAGACAGGTACTTCATTCCTTTCTGGGCATACCTGTGCCAGGAAGTCACAAATTATACAGATGTAAAATCCAGGGCTTGCTGTGAGTTTTCTTCCTAAATATAAAAACTCACAAAAACAAACAACACCCTCTGTCAACCCAATCAGATGAGTGCAGTGACTGCTTGCACATTAAACTGTAATGTTAAAAGCCAGCCTTCTCTCAAAGTATTTCAGAAGAGACACCAACAGTCCAGTACACTTAGTGGATCTTTGATGGCCTGTGGCAGTAGGATAGGAACTGGAACTAGCTGCAGATCAGAAGGCACCTGGAATCTCAGAGCACAGTTTTAAACAATTCTAGGGCAATTCCAGCAGAAGCTGTACCACCACAACAGCCTGGTTTGGACAAAAAGCAGTGTAACAGTAACACAAAAGGTGAGTGCGGGAGGTGATGAAAAGATGACCCCTCCACTTTTTGGACATACCATTGCAAACAACCTACAACAGTGTATTCCTCTGTGAAAATGACTGCTTCAAAAAAATTACCTGATATGTACTGATAGGAAAGTCTAAAACCCATGATGTGTTGGACAAGCAGAAAGATTCATTCACCCATAATGAATTAAATCTTAGAATCAGATGTGCAATGTGATAAACAAGTTTTAGCAGCTCACTGAAATTTCCCTGGATGCATAAGCATCAATACCTAATGACAAAATGAGAACTTCAGAAAAAATTCTTTATTTGCACAACCAGCTGGGATGCTTGGCTGATACAGCCCATCTGGTCACTTTCTCCTTTACAATAACTGTGGTCCTTTCCCAAAATATTTTCTGAGCTCCATGAGCTCCCTTGCTCAAGCTTCTCTTAGCGTTCTTCCATGGGAAGGGTTCACTGATCACTTGCACATGGCTGTACAGATGTTACATCAAAGAAAAGCACTGCACACATT